>VDFB02066398.1:0-16399 GCA_007258455.2 Sequoia sempervirens
AGATGCATGTGCCTCACCTGAAGTGAATGTCTGAGTATCCCTATAGCCCGAGCCTCCATGCTCTGTATTGGCCACTTCAGTGGCCACGTGTGTAGTCTGCTGAATGAGATGTCCTGAAAGTGAACTCAATGCTCCTAGTGTAGATAACATGGTTTGCTGCTGAAATGCAGTGGGAATACCAGGAGAAGGAGGAGGAACAAGAGGCACAACTGGAGCACGTCGCTGAGGATCGACACGTGCTCCTAGTCTATGTTGGGGCATGCCACGCCCAGCTCCCTAAAATGACCTCATATCAAAATAGTTGGGTTTTTTACCCAACTCAAACTTAGCCCATAACTTTCTCAAAAAATATAAGGGCACCTCACTGTTGCCATGTGGTCGAGTATCAAACACCATCCACCATCTCTCCCAAAAATTTGTAGCTATCTGCAGGTGCCTACACCATAAAATTGAAATTCTTTTTTTTGTGGGTGGTATTGGTTCATTTGTTTGGGGGTTCACAAAATATTGGAACATAGCTTGTTTAGTGATTTTTAGGTCATTGATTTCTTTATATGATAGTCCATCTACATAGAATTGTCTCCTCTCTTCTCTCCATTGATGGAACCTATCTAGGTCCGCATCGATAGATCGAATAGAATCGACAATAGTTTGCATCGTAGATGCAAACTGTGTGAGATGTGGAGGGATTCTAGTCTCATTTTTTATGAGATCTATGTTTCCTTGAATGACAACTAAGTTGGCTTGAATATTCTCTCTTAGTTGATTTTGGTCAAATGGAGGAGGGGGTGGGGGGTCAGGTGGTGGAGAATGCAGAGGTGAGCGAGGCATATCCTCATGTGGTGGGGTGGGATGTGCACCAGGATCTATAGGGATTTCTGGATTAGGCATGAAATCCTCTAAAGTGAAAAGTGGATCCATCCGAGAAATGATATGGCAACTGCATGTTAAACAATTAAAAAATATATATCAACAAACTAATTAAATAATGCACACAATTTCAAAGTTATTTAAAAATCACATTGAACATGCACAAATTCAAAATATATTTCATTTAAAGACCATTCAATTTATAACATTAAAAAATCATAGCATTAAAAATTCATATTATAAATGAGAGTTGAATAGAAACTGATAGTCACTTAAGAACTATAAATGAGAGTTGAATAAAAACAGAAGGTTAGTAGAACAAGTGATGAAAAATATTGAAAATCATTGAAGACCTCTCTTGCACATTCTAGGAGACAACATAAATGGTAACCTCAACTACTAAGATGATCAAATAATTTTCAGATTCACTGCATGAGTTAGTATCCAAGAATTATATTGAAAGAATGATGAAAATAAAAAAAGATATTCAAAAATTCCAAGAATCTTGAGGTGGTTGATTTTGATGAACTACAAGGGAACTTAGAAGAATCTACATTTTCTTAGAGGATTAAGTTTAAGTATCAAAAGGGTCGGGCTAGTATGAATGATTTAAATGAATTTATTAATATCTTTTCAAATAACTTTATAGACTCAAAGTATTTTAGGTACTAGTTAAATTACTTTGTGCATTCTTTATTCTTTTAAATAAATGTAATAAATCAACATAGATGTTGATAAATATTGAGATGGTGTGGGATTTCCCACTCATCTTGTAGTTCTCAGTTGGCTTTCAATTAATTTTCAATTAGTTTTCCAATTAGAGCAAGTCACCTAGGGTTAAGTTTCAACTAAACTCTTTCAGATCCTTAAATTTTGGGACACCTAGTTCCTATGTACATCTCTTTTTAAAAATTGTGTAAGGGTTAGAAATAATTTTTATCATAGAATGCATCTACATTTTCTACGTCGAACTCTACTAAATTTAGTGTATTTTGATATTTTTGGATGAATCAAAGGATCATGCTTGTTGTCTTGCAAAGGATTATCTTATCTTGGTAATAAATAAAGGATTGTAATAAATGTAAATAAATGTACATTGAATAAATTGGTGAGATTTGTATTATTGAATTCTTCATAGGGTTATGTCTCACAAATGCACATGAATATGGTGGTATAACCAAATCTAGTGAATGTAGTGAGAATTATTGTTGTCAATTTTATTCAATTTTTATCTTCTCATCCCTATTGCTCTTATGATTTTTCTGTAAATTTATTGATAATAAACAAAACACTAGTTCCCATATGTACCCTACGTATTCATTGGTTTTCACTTAAATTTACTTAGATACCTAAGAATAATGTTCATCTACACCAACTTAATTACCTAGAAATAAGACTATGATTTAAATCATATAATTTAACTAAGAGTTAAGGTAGCCACAAACCAACTACTTATAACCTTATGCACACTATGGGGTTAAGGGTAGCAAAAATCACAAGAATCGATGAAGAGGCATAGAGTTAGACGAAATCTCAGGAAATTAAGCATAGTAAAAATATTGAACAGGGAACAAAAAGTTTGGAGAACTTCTTGACAAGATACTTGGGTAAGGAAAAACTTGAAAACTGAAATATATAAAAGAACTTAGAGGAAACCTAAGAAAATGTGCAAATGGGGAATAATGGAGGAATAGTGTGTTAGCAAAGGAAAGTATAAAAAATCACCATAGGCTAAAAATAGGGTCAATCATACTCATACATATGAGTTTATTTGATTTGACAATTTAGGCATATGATGAAGACATGAGGGGAGGCAAAGCATGACTTGAATTTCACAAGTTAACCAAGAGACCCATTTTAGTAAATCTATGATCTCATAGAAATGATGGGTACTTGAGGGAACCAAAGATATTAAAGGGGAAAATACTAGGCTATTAAAAATTGCAGCTCTAATTTGAAAAAAAATAGGTTGAGTGGTTTTATCTTAGCTTGACTTATCATCCTAGTGTAAATAAAAATATTGATGTGATGAATAGGAATTTTGGGCTATTTACTAATATTTATAGTTGGTGACAAACCAAATTAGTCAGACTTAGTATATGCACATGGTAAATTTTCTTACAACAATTTAGTAAGTTAGAGCATAGTAAGACATTGTTTCAAGTTCTATATGAATGTAGCCTTGAATATTTTGCAAAGTTTAGTGAAGTGGTTGAAATACATACAAAGAGTGCATCTAGGTAGAATACTTGGCCAAGCATATTATATATGTGTATAAGTAGGTAGAGAGTATCAATGAAGAGGAACTATAAATGCAAGGAGTGTGTAGACTTAGGAAGAAGGAAAAGGGAATTTAAGGAAGGTTTCTAGTTTTAGCTCACCTAAGGGGAGAGAGGTTTCTAAGATAAAACTTAGAAAGATCTTCCCAATAAGATAAAAATTTATATATATTATAAAATTCAAGGGTTAGAGTATAAATATAACATTTACTAGCACTTCATTTGTTAGCACTTTATCACATAATCATGTGGGCTTTCAAAGTCGTTAGCTATACATTTTTTAATAAAATATTAAATATACTAAATTATTTGTTTTTTGTATATCAATGATAATCTTTAAATAATAGTTTAATGATAAGCATACATGTATGGTATACCTTCAACATTGAGACACACAAGTGGTAGTACTTGGTTGGTAAGTTTTACTATTTTTTTTATCAGTACTTATATATAAATAAAGATATGTAGATTTTGGTTAGATAACCTTATTCCTATTTTTGGTTGATGACATCAATTGTATTGAATCCACCTAATCATTGTGTATGAAAGGTGATGCTTATCATTGTAACTATTTTATATTTTATGAACCTCTTACATAGGTATAAGCTAGTATTGTAAATATTAGTTTAATTTTTTAATTTTATCTTTAATGTATTTTGGTTGTATAATGTATGGTGATAGTTTATCCTCTTCCCCAAGGTATTATTTAACTCCTACAAATTTCCCCATGTATAAAATTTAAAATGTAATTCTATCAGTGCATAAAGAGAAGATGTAGTAAGGTTGATCTATCAAAAAATTATCTATGCTAGTATGTCTTCACTTATTAGAGGAAATCAAGTGATACAAGTTGGATTGTTTAGGTTTACGTTTTAGGGTTTAGGACCAACGATTAACCTGTGTAAATTAGTTTTTAGAGACGTATGTAAATTTTCTAACCTATGGTTTTGATTTCTAAGTTAAATGTGTCCAATTTAGGTTTAGATTTTATGGTTTTCAATTTACAATTTAACGTTATTTATTTTGTTGACGTTTTTGATTTTTTAAATGCAATTTAAAACTATAAAAAATTGAACTAAAACACATTAAAGAAACAAAACTTAAATACTAATTAAAAAACAAAAAAATAAGATACAAAGCAAAAAATGGCAGAATTCAACCAACCTGGAGGTCACAGAGGTCGGGTGTGTTGACGGGAGGAGGTGGCAGTCGAAATATTCCCCAAGCATGAGCTTACAAACGCATACGCGGTCTGGATTGTCTCCTCTGGCGCGGTTAAAAATAGTGGATAGAAATGAAAAAGCAGTTTTTTTTAAAAATTAAATAGTTAACGCTGCATCGCTTCGAACATAACGCCATTATTTTCGCTTCGCACTCCATAGCTGAGCGCCGGCGATGCTCGATTTTGCGGATTTTGAATGCTACATACATTTTAAAAAGCGACGCTGCTTCTTTGGCAAATTTTCGGTTGCTCAAATTTCCTCTTAGGTACTCAACTGCTTTTACCCATTTGAAAGATATATAGTATCCATTTAAATGACCATTTATTATATCCCCAAGGCCAAAATAGAAGAAATTTGAACTTAAAATCAAAATTTCCTACTTAAAACCTTGAAAATAGGCTAAATGGGACTCATTCACCCAAGGTGGAAAGTGGGTCCCACCTAGATGGAACTCATTTGCACAAAGTGGCGAATGAGTCCCACAAGGCCTATTTTGAGTGCTAAAATGTTGGGGGTTTGTAAATTAAGCTTATATATTGATATTGTTGGGTTTTTGATTAAAGTGTTCCTTGGGATGCATAATATAGGGTCATAGGGGCCTATTAAAAGGTCATAAAGACAAGAGGGACTAAAATTCAATCGGAAAGTGTACAAGTAAATAAATTTATAACATTAAATTGAAGTAAAATTAGGTCTATTTAGCTTAAAACGGCCCTAAATCCCATGCCAATGAGTAAAAAACATTACAACCCTAGATTAGGTCCACTTAATTTACAAGGCTCCTAAATTTATTGTGAAGGTGTAAATAAATACACTTTGCAACACTAAATTAATGAAAATTTAGGTTTATTTAACATTAAAAGTGCCCAAGGCCTAATGTGGACGTGTAAAATTCATCACAACACTAGACAAAGGTGATGTTAAGTCCTATTTGTCATTACTTATTCCCAAGTTAAGAAAGGAAAGCGCATACCATTTTTTCATCATTATACTAGTTATGGTTAATATTTGAAAGATGAGGAAAATAAACACAATAATATAGGTACCCTTTTGTCTCTCTAACTAAAAATCTATTTTTACCAAAAAAAATGATAAATTGCGTGGAAATTTTTGGGGATGATATTTGTGTCTATATGTGAACATCTAAAGAATGGTTCAAAGAGGCTTGTTTGTTATTTTTATTGAAATTCATGGCATGCAAAGAATTTAGAAAAAAAAAATCTAGAATGTGGGAAATTTGGTTTTAAGAGCTATCTCATGGATAGGTGACTTTAGCCCAAACTTCTTTTGGAGATTTCTACTCAAAGATGGGTTGAAAATAAAGAATTTATCCCCTCAACTGCAAAAATTAATTTTGCAAATTCTTAAGCCCTTGGGGGAATTCCATCAAACAAGAGAAACAAGAGTTACATTGCTTCACCTATGTGTTAAGGTTTTAATTTTTTTGAAGCCTAAATTGATAAACCTATTGTTTTATAAATTTAGGTAGGAAGTTCAAAAATTTCTTGCAATATTGAGTTCTTGTGGGGTATAAAGTCCCACTTTATTTGTAAAAAAATGGACATGAAAGAAAATATTGATCTATGTTGCAAATGGCCCACCATAATACTAAAAATAAAAATATTATGAAATCCCATACATAGTAGACAACTCCAAATGATACCATAAAGAAGGTCCTGAAGAAAAATCATCAAAATAAAATCACTTCAAGGAAAATATGCATGACCCAAGAATAATAGACAGAGGTCAAAAGTTCTCCCATATGGGAGAAGATGATTATGATGTCATTCTTGAAAAAACACTAGAATAGAGGGAGGGTCTTAATTAAGGTAAAAACTTATAAATCTTTGTTAAACATTTCTCAGTAACTAGCCTTCAAAAAAATTAGGAGCAAGAGTCAAACAAAGCTCCATTGCCCTCTCAAACAATGTCAAATATAAATGGAGGTGAGGTTTCATAGTAAGGAGGGATAAATCATCTATGGAATCAAAATATGATCAAAATTTCTCTTGGCCATGACAAACCCCTATTTCTTGAAATAGAAGAAAGTGATGGACATGGAAAATTTATTGGAAATGTGAAGAAAAAGAGAAAACCCTTTGATCTACAAATTGACACTTCAAAAACAACAAAAATGTAAACGAGGAAATAGTCTTGAAATATTTTGATGGAATATAAAAATAAGAAGATAAGAGCTCCCCCTCCTTCTAAATGAAATTTAATTTTATAAGCTAGAATGTTATGAGACTAGAAACTCTTGATATAAAATATTTTTTAAGGTCTTTTGAAACAACATAAACATGAAGCATTGACTTTTTATGTTTGCAAGAAATCAAAATTGTTGGTGTTTAGCTTCAAAATAATTCAAATTTTATGTGTAGGAACTATATTGCCTACACTACTAAGCATTTCAAAGGTAAAAGTAGAGAAAAAATATTCTTCAAAGACTCATCGGTCCCTTAGGTGATTGAAAATGGTACCTCACCTTGCAATAGACTAGTTGGGTGATTGTAAAAGGAGATGGGTCTAAAATTTGGGATATTTTTACAATTTTCCTTGAATGATTATAAAGAAGTATATTTATTGTGGAACTACATGGCTCAAATCCTCCCAAAAAAAGTGGTGATAGAGACCTTGTTTGGAAGGGTAGTGAGCTATTATTTTTTGTCTAAATTTAAGAGAATTCTAAATGTTTGAGATCTTATGGAAAATAAAAGAAGTAATTAAAATGGTATTTCGTTTACTTAGTGTAATAACTAGGACCAAGTAAAAGAGTTTCTTCAAGATTATATAGGGAGTATGCTCATAAGTTAATTTATTTTTAATGATAACATGAATGAGTCTCTTGTGCGAGTTTGGCCTTCTACTATGTTTGATCACTCTCAAATTGAATTTTTCATTGCTTTAAAGGATAAGGAGGCCCCTCTAAAATGTAAGGAGACTTTTTAAAAAGTTGAATACCTCTCTTTTCAAAGATAAGGACTGCATGGCTGGCATTTACCAACTCGGAGGGTTCAATAGTTAGTTTCCGAGAAACTTGGTTATTCAAAGGCGGGACAATATTCTTATAAATATTGCATCATAAGAAGCATAAAATAATTTGGTTTGTTATAATTTGTTAAATAGGTTAATGGTACGAATGTGTTTTTATTGAATTGTTAAAACAACTCAATATATTTAAGAAAGTTGTGTTGGGAGTTTCCTATAAATTAAGATATGAAAATCCTATGTATGTAATACATTATTGGACGGAGTGTGAGAAAAGATAATACTATTTGTGTAATTATTCACCTCCTATTTTCTCTACATGGTATCAAAGCGATAGGGCGAGAATGGAGTAAATATGAGATCCATGTTTGCAGAATTGATGTTCAATATCGTAGTGTGAAAGATTTTATTTTGAGGCCTCCAAAGAAGCACAACACTTCAAAGATATGATGAACGACACTTTCTGTGTTCCAAGAGGTTTCAACACGGGCGATTACCTGTCATTTCTCAGATGGTTCGACTGACACGATGTGGAATCAAGTATCAAAGAAGTGCAGAAGAGAAGAGATGTGTTTATGCGGACTATGGTGAAATGCCATCGTGAGAAGCAGGGGATTGATGCTTCACAAGTACAAGACCTTATTGACGTGCTCATCACTACGACAAATAAGAAGGAAATCGAATCAGTTGACAATGATATCATGGTCAAGGCCACAACCATTGCAATGGTAACTGCAGGTAACAAGGCCACAAACATTTTAATGCTAACTGCAGGTAAAGACCCATTCGTTGATACGGTGGAGTGGGCACTGATATCGCTGTTGCAAAACTTTCGACATTCTGAGAAAAGTGCAGCAAGAGCTGGATACTCATATTGGACGGGACAGAGTAATTGCCGAATTAGATCTACACAAACTGAAATACTTGGAGACGATTGTAAAAGAAACGTTTCGACTGATAGTGAATGCGTGGAAATTACAAAAGGATCTGGCCATGTGTGATCATCCCATGGAATTTGATCTGGAGAGGTTCTTGAAGAGTGACGTAGAGATTGATGTAAAAGGACAAAACTTTGAACCGATTTCATTTGGTTCAGGAAGAAGAATGTGCCCGGGAATGCTTATTGCGGCTATGATAGCCCTGTTGGTACAGTAGTGGAGTGTGATGTCACCATGATGGGTGGAAAAGAGATAAATGGTTGAGATCGAGAGGATCCGATGATCCCTGTCAATTCCGCTGAGTTTTTTGGTGGATCTTGGCTTGGTTCTATGGGGTTAGTGGTGAGCGATGGAGATTAATCTACGTGGATGGGTGTGGACCGTTGATGAAGGTGGTGGGACCCGGCAAGAAGGTGACGATGGTGGATGATGATGAAGGGTGACAGGTGGCATGGCCCGATTGAAGGATTGGATGACTCACATCATTTTTGTGAGTCATGCTGTGATGGTTGAGAGTGGGCTAGATTTAAAGTGGTTAAATTTGACGGTCAGGTTTTAAAGTTATGGGTAGTGAGCAATAGGTGTTGGATCTTGGTGTGATTAAGATAAATCAATGACCACAGTTCAAAGTGTGATTTCTCAACAATTGGTTGCTTCTGTTCGTGTGTCATGAATGTGCAGTAATGGTGCATCTACTTCTCAGCCACCAGATCAACTCCAGACGGATTTGGATCGGATTCTTGCACTTCTTCCAAGGCTGAAGTGATTGTTGAGCAGTGCCATTTATTTCTTGATGTGTTGTAGTGGTTTTGGTCTTTGTCAGGGTATGTTCTTCTTGATTCCGATTACGGATTTCCCGGGAGTTTCATGCCCATTTTCAGAATGCCTTCATTATTGGAGTGTACTCGAGGTGTCAAAGGCCTTTATGGATAGTTATTGCTCTATTTTGGGGGAGAATTCTTGTTGTTTCTAATATGATCAGATTTAATCCTTTATGTAACTCTAATTGAGTTAGGGTTAGGGTTTGAATTCAAATTTTGAGTTATGCCTGCATTATAAATGCAAGTTTTGTTGTTTTTGTACCATTCAGACTTCTACTCTCCAACCTAAGTGGTCTGGTGTAGTGTTTTCCCTACCAGATTTTGTCTCTATGCTTTATGTAATTCATTGCTTTGAGTCAAGTTGAATAGGGTAAATCATTTGGACATAGATAGGGAATGTAATGAGCTATGCTTTCTAATAACAATAGATGACTATCATACAACATTTGTATTATACTTCATTATATATGTCAATCTCTATGTTGTCCAAATATTGTGTGCATTATCTTTTGAATGAATATAATCAAGGGTTGTGTTGATGCTTCAAACACATTTGTTCTTTGAGTTATATTTATGTTTTCCTATCATTCAAGGAGTGGTGTAATTGCCTGCATAGAGATAACGAGGGTATTGTAGTGCAGTGTGGATAACTAAGTAACATGTTGATTGTCCTTTTGTTGGTTTCTTGATGTAAGGTAGTAGGCTTATGAGAAGCCATGGTTGGTCTATTGTAGGAGTTTATTGCATTCGTGACTTCATGTGGATTAGGCGCTGGTCAAGGAGATTCACAAAGTATGAAGCTATGGTAGAATCAAATCTTTAAATTCAAAACATTTTTTTCTTTTTTAGTCTAGATCTTCTTTCATGTTTTCCCTTTCCACACTACTAGAAGCCATTATTATTAGTGAAGGTTGTGTAGATGATTTAGCCCATTTAAGGCCTTCCACCATAGTAGTGTGATGATCTACATTAATGTATAGGGATACCCACCTTGGTCCTACAAATCCTAAAGTGCAGAGGAGAGGCTTTCCAATTGGTCCTCTCTTATTCATTGGCTAGTGACCTAGGGTCTCTGAGTATAAGGAGTAGCTACCCTTTAGGAGATGTTATTTACCATTATCTGGAAACCCTAACTGATTGGTGACTCCATTGGGGATGAACTTAGTATTTCGGTTGGAGATAGTCTTATCAAAAGAGTCATTCAAGCCAACAAATTGGCAACATTGGGGAGGAAAACAAAAACTCTTTGGGTGAGCAACTAAATATATGCTCTGCCTCATTGTGAACCAAATGGCTTGAGAAAGATAAAGATAAGTGCATGAATCTAAGGGTGATCAACTGCAAATGTGCTTTACGTTATTGATGAAGATAGAGATTTGCAAAGGGGCTTGTTGATTTATGTAGAAAATGGATATATGAATATATCACTCTTTCTCAAAATAATCACTCACTAATGTCTTAGGGACCATCCTAGTTGGATTGACTAGCAACCTCACAAGGTGAGTCAATTCATAACGAGGAAATCCTAGGAGGGGTTCTTTTAAGTCTAAGGGGTTCACCACGAAGCAAATGATTGAAAAGACAAATGTTGGAAAACATAATGTGATATGCAAAATGACCTAGAATTAGAAATGCAAGTTAAATGAGAGATGTAAATGAATGAAATTATGCAATAGCTATTGGAAAACAAGGGTAGAAAAATGAGAGGGGGGGTGAATTAGTTTTCCAAAAACTTCAAAACTTATTCAACTTATTAACCTTATTTTTCAGATCTGATTATTAACCATGAAAACATAAATTAACAACACATCGTACACATAACACCAATATTTTTATGTAGAAACCCTATTAGGGGAAAAACCATGGTGGAGGTCATTCCACAAGATTATACCATTAAAAATATAAGAAAGAATAATGGGAATTCCCATGCATCCAGGCACATTGCCTAGAGCTCATTGCTCAAATACAAAGGAAACACATTATCTTACAAAGAGATTTGAATTAAAACCATCTCAGAGGGATTTGAACGAGAAAATAACATATCCCAATGCCTGGTTAAGTTTCAGTTAAGTACATGAACAATACTTCCTTTTCTACACAGCTTCACTTTTCTCCACACTTTGCCTTGCCTTCAAATGAATTAGAACATTATTCACACATACACACACATGAACATCCAATGGCATATCTCACACATCAACAATCACTCTTATATATCCACAACAAGAAATTTATTGCTACAAGTTGACTTAAAAAATAATAAAATGAATATAAACTGTCAGCCCAAAACATTAAAGATTAACAATACAAATCAACTAAGGTTAGCCACAACTTAGTGAGGACCCAAAACAACATCTTCAACATGAAAACACTTCAATTAAATTCTCCTTGAAGATCCACAACACGCTACAACACCTTGTTAGCTAGTGAAAAAGAAAAAATATGAACACTCGAGAAAATCAACCACATCACAACTATCAATGCAAACGCGGCAATGTAAAGAGCACAAATAGAAACATCCACAAGCATCATGAACCAACAGAGAAGCATCTGCAGCAACTGAGATAACTAAAATAGCCCCATCTTCAATCAGAAACACCAATTGAATAAACAAAAAATCTATCAGAATGAAAATCTTCATAAGTCGATCAAATCTTCACACGGATCTCTAGAACTCGATGTGATAAATAGATATACTAAGAACAAACCCTTTAATCCAGTACAACCTATGATCAATGTACAAAACATACCAACGATACTGAACTTTACTTCACCACTGACAACTTGCAACTCATTTATTACAATTTTCTCAATATCCTCGACATATACAGCTTCAAATGAATTTATGCTAATAGTGTTGAAATCAATGACAACCACATATCAGCAACATAACCACAACATCCAACAATCTCCCTCTTTGGAATTGAAGGCAACACATGATGTGAAAAACACCATCAACACAACTAACTCTTGACACTTACTCCCCCTTAGAATTTGACTCATTTTCTCCTCAATACTTTCACGTAATCTTTTCCCTTCAAGGCTCTTCTCCCTAGATAATCACTAGTTTTTCACATGGCTCTTCCCTTTAAATCAATGGAAAAGTTCTCAAGCTCTAACCACATATTTGATTTTCAACATCTGACTATTCCCCTAAGTAGCAACCACCACAACACCAATCCAAAATAAGATATAATTGTGAAATGTATGGACTTATGCAATAGCTTTGCATCCTTAGTTTTGATTAGGAGGGGTAATCACCCCTAACTTCTCTATGAGATACTCAAAGGTATCCTTAGGAAATGACTTAGTAAAGATATCTACACTTTGCTCTTTAGTAGGCACATACTCTAGTCTGACTTCCTTTTCACTTACCTTCTCCCTCAAAAAGTGAAACTTGATAGATATATGTTTTGTTTTTGAATGCAACACCGGATTCCTAGAAATATTAATAGCACTCAAATTGTCACAAAATATAGCAATAGACTCATCATATACAACTCTAATATCCTTCAACATCTGCTTCATCCACAAGACTTGAGTACAATTGTTAGCAGCAACAATGTATTTTTCCTCTGCAGTAGACAAGGAAATGACATTCTACTTCTTTCTTAACCATGCAATTAGCTTCTTGCCCAAGAAAAATGCTCCACCACTAGCACTTTTTTTGTCATTCACATCTCCTACCCAGTCAGTATTAGTAAAGGTACTCAAAGTAAGATCATCTTTAGGATACCATAGGCCAAGATCAACAGTTCCCTACAAATTTCTAAAAATTCTCTTCAAAGCAGTCATATGAGATTCCTTCGGATCAAATTGAAATCTTGCAACAATACATACAAAATTCATGATATCAAGCCTAGTTTTGAGTTAAGTAAAAAAATCCACCAATCATTGGTCTATATCTTGTCTAATTTTCTTTCAGAGAATCATCTTTTGTTTTCAACTTGTATCCAGCCAGCATGGGTGTACCAACTGGCTTTGTGTTAGTGTGAAAGGGGTACTTTATCTAACTAGTTCATTCTTGGCTAGTTCTCCACTAAAGTCCTCTTCACACTAGCTCAAATTTCATAAGGACAAGGTGGTTGAGCCTTGAATGACATGAGTTGTCATACCTCATAGGATGCCAACACATGTCATAATATGGTTGCATATATCTCTTCCCTTGGCCTATATAACCAAGGCAATCCTTTGTAATTCTCACTTCTTAAGCTGAATATAGCTTTACATTCTTGAGAGGAATACAGTTTATTCCTCCTCAAATTTTTGGTTTTGCTTATCTTTAGTCATTAGATTCCTGGTAGGCTAGTTAGTAAATCTCACATGGTATTAGAGCCAAATTTCAGTTGTGGGTTAGCATTCCTTTAGGAAATATGAGACTCTTGAGAAAAATTGAGTATGCGCTTCTCTTGCATCCTTAGATGATCTAGAGAATCAGAAAGGTGTAAAAAAATATCAGTTTCTGGGGGGGGTTCATATATTGAATTGTCAGTTACAGGTCTACTGAAGATTCCTGGAGAGATTTTGAGCTCACCATTGAGTCCAGAGCAACCGAGACATTCAGATCTACCCTTTATTTTGCTTGAAACAGACATTGGAGGCCAGATTTGCAACAATTTGAAGCAGAAGGTTCATTGCCTAATCCAGAAAGGAGCCATCATTTCAGAGCATTTTGGGTCAAATCTGACCCTGCCATCATGCTCAGAAGGCCCAAAAACCATAAAATTAACTGTCAAAATGTCAATTTTGGACAAAGTTGCTAGGTAAGGAAAAAAACATTTGGTCCAACCCCATGAACAAATAACTAGTATTTTTTATTTTCAAATATATATATTTTTTATTTTAAATAAAAACATTTTATTTTGTTTTAAAAATAAAAAACACTTTATTTTGTTTTGTGTGAACATATTTTTTTTTATATTTTTGTCTTAAAAATAAAAAACACTTTATTTTGTTTAAAAAAAATAAAAATATTTATTTTTTAGGTTGTGCCTTGGGCAAACATCGTAAAGACAAGTTCAACAGAGGGAAGGCTTAGAGGGCTTCAAAAGTCCTTGAATTGGTTCATAGTGACTTGGTGGGTCCTTTTCCATCATTATCCTTCAGTAAGGCTCATTATTTGCTCCCTTCATTGATGACTATTCCAGATACACATGGGTCTACTTTCTTCGAAACAAAGCAGAAGTCTTTAATAGATTTCAATATTTTAAGGCTCATGCTAAGAAGCAATCTGGAAATGTGTCAAAATTCTTCACACTGATAATGGCAAACAATATGTGAACCATCAATTTGAGAAATTCTATACTCTTGAAGGGATTGATCTTCAACATATTGTTTCCTACACACCACAACAAAATGGTGTAGCTAAGAGGAAAAATAGGTCCCTGAAAGAGATGTTTGGTTGCATGGTCCATGCTCGCTCCCTTGCACCTACATATTGGGCCGAAGCTATCAACTATGCTACTCACATCCAAAATAGATTTCCACATAAGGAATTAAAGGGCATCACTCCCTTTGAAGCTTGGTGTGGAAGGAAACCTATTGTGGGTCACTTTAGAAATTTTGGCTCCCAAGCATGGGCACATATTCCTTCAAAGAAGTGCAAGGCCTTGGAACCTCAGAGTCAGCCTTGTATCTTTGTTGGTTACCCTGATGGTGTCAATGGATATCGGCTAATGGATCTTACTACACATGAGCTCTTCATTGAGCATAGTGTTCATTTTGAGGAAAGCTCTTCTAGCTCATCCTCTACTCTTCCTTCCTCCAAAGCGGATTTAGAGGATTCTGACATTGAGTATTTTCCTCAAGCTTCCTCTAGTCATCTCTTTGATCATGAGATTTTGTCTTCCTCTTCAGAGAGTTCAGAATCTCCTCCTACATCCCCTACCATGCCTTGTTGGGCTCACCAAACACTTGAGTCTATAGGAAATCTTGTTGGGGATCCTTCAAATATAAGGAGGACTCAATCACAACATCAAGAAATTCCACATTCCTACATTGTCATAGCTTCAAATCCGCAGTCATTTTGTGAAGCATCTAGTATTGCTAAGTGGGATTCCACAATGGAGGAATAGTACAACTCTTTAATGTGGAATAAAACATGGGATCTAGTTCCACTTCCTAAGGGAAGAAAATTGGTTTATTCTAAGTGGATCTATCAAACCAAATTTGTAGCGGATAGTTGAGTTGACAAGTATAAAGCATGACTTGTGGCAAAAGGTTTCTCTAAAGTACCCGACATTGACTACACTAAGACCTTTTCCCCTGATGCCAAAATCAACTCCATTCGCTTGCTACTTTCTATTTCTACAGCTCACGGTTGGGTTGTACATCAAATGGATGTGAACAGTACATTTCTTCATGGAAATCTACATGAATAACTCTATATGGAGTAGCCACAAGGATTCATTCAAGATTCTTCATTTTTTTGCAAACTAAAGAAGTCTCTCTATGGCCTCAAATAGGATCCACAAGCTTGGTATGCCAAAATTGACTCCTTTCTTCTCTCCATTGTGTTCTCCAAATGCCACTCTGATCCAGATGTCTACATCTTGTAGCAGGAGGATGATCTTATCTTCTTGGTTCTCAATGTTGATGACTTGATTGTCACTAGGAGCACTTCATCCATCATCACAACTGTGAAGAATACTTTACATGACATATTTTCCATGACCAACTTGGGTGTCTTGCACTACTTCCTTGGGATCAAGATCACTCAATTCTCTTCTGGAATCTCACTTGCACAACCCAAGTATGCTCTTGATCTTTTGTAACATTTTCATATGGTTGATTGTATGTCTACACTGACTCCCTTTCTATCGAGAGTTAAGCTTGAGGAAAAGTGTTCCACACCACTAGTTGATGCTACTTTGTATCAACTTGTTGGTAGCCTCACCTACTTGACTCATACTCGCCTCGACATTTCCATTGCAGTTGAGTGATCCCACAAAGCTGGTTTACAATTTCTAGGAGATTTTGATTTTTGTTGAAATCACATATTTTTAGAAAATATAATGATTTAAGCCATAAAAATTTCCATTTAAAGCATTCCAATTTAAGAGGGTTTGTTCAAACTATCTTAGATAAAACCCCTTTGGATAGAACCCCGCTAGTTTTAAACCATACCTATAACAGAGTCTCTCCTTTACACCTATCAAAATACTAATAAAAAACCACTTTTGATTTCCCTTTTGGGGGATCAAATGAATTTGTTTAAAATTTATTTTTTGTAAGTATGCAGTCCTTATTATAAGCTTCCAAAAAAGTATAACTTTAAATAA
>VDFB02066399.1:0-26283 GCA_007258455.2 Sequoia sempervirens
CATATAGTAGCAAAGTATATAGAATACATACTAAGGTGGGTAGGAAGAGAATTTTTCCACCAACTAGAAGAAGACACCTTATGGGGAATACAAGGACAATCACAAGCCAAGTGCCCAGTAGGAAAAAAAATGTCTACAGTGAAAAGGGATTCCCTCATAATCCACAAGATGTGAAGTAAGACCCATAATTAACTTGTAGAACAACATCTCCAAGTAATTATTTTAATAAATAAACCTTCACTAAAATACTTGCATAAGAGGTGTGGGTAAAATTAATATAAGCAAGATCCACTTTCAAGAACCTACCTAGAGCATTACCAATGGCCTTATAAGAAGAGGAACACCAAAACTGTAAGGGGAGATAATGCAATCTCACCCAAATAGGAAAAATATCAATGAATTCCTCCAAATGGTTAAAGGAAAAAGCCCATAACCAAATCAGAATAGGTTGAGAATCCCATTCCCAAAAACAATGATCTAAATATAACCTACCTAGTGGGAGAATGTTAGGATAGTGTAATATTTGATTATAATCATGATTTTATTATGTGTTTTTAAAAATATATAAAAAGGTACCTAGACACTCATTTTGTTGACAAATATTATAATTTTATTAGCATTCTCTATTTTTACTTGGAATATCAATTGTAATGACATCCATGAAGAAGGTGGAGTTGGTAGTGCTAGTTATAATGCTATTTTTACCATATTCCTCAACTTGGGCATGGGAATTAAGTAGTGGATAATCTTGTAAAAATAATTTGTGGCCTATATTATTTAAGTGGTTAATTTGGATGCCCACCTTGGGATAGTCCATTATGAAGTAGTTAAAACTCAAATTCCGCATCTAATATTAGTACAAATGTTATTTTTCTATTCATAGCTTGGTGGGATTTATTTTTACTATTCTTGGTAGATATCCTCTTCATTTTTATTTGGGATTTTTTTAACATTTTACCATAGTCTTATGGTACATTGTTGTGGAAAATTATTTATGTTATTCCTCTTCTATTGATCTATAAAATTGTTATATGAGGTATTGATTTCATTATATTATAGAATTGAAGGGTGCTAGAGCATTAGATATTTATCATATTCTTGGGAATTAATACATTCTTGAGCCTCTTTTTTATTTTAAAAAAAGTGATTTCTGTATGTGCACCTAGTGTTATATGTTATAAAATTATAGATTTCTAAATAAAAATCATATGTTCAGACTTATTAAAGAAATGAACCTTGTTACACTAGTTTAACAATATAAAGTTTCTTTGAGATATACATAATGAAGTAGAATAAATGACATCAAAACAAGATTGAATCTTGGTAGAGAGTGTATAGGAAATAAATTGTGAGGACCATTCTAAAATCATTATAGAGGATATGTGAAAGGAACATAATTTCATCTAGGAATGAGCAAGGTTTTTAAAAATTTATAAAATTTATCTTTTCCTTTGTAGAAATCACTTTTTTCTATACTATAAAGAACATAATAGATACACATAGTTTTTTGTTGATTCTATTCTACAAACAAATTGAGTATATATTTGGGGAGGACTTCCACTAGTAATATCCTTGGATAGGCGATATTATCCATTTCACTACAATAATTTCATTTCATTATAGTATTAAATTATTGGGATCAATAAATAACAAATTACTTAGTTTGATGAATCTAAGACATAGATAGGACTTTTTTTGAAATCAAATGTTTAACAAAACTCTACAAATCTTATCATCTCAAAAATTATAAATTGCATATATATGAATAAGAATCATTGACTTATTTCTATTTATAGCTTCACTTAGATTAAATCTTCATTACCTTGATTTTACCCTAATTTTTACTTCCCAATGCTAAGGTGTTTACAATTACATATGGAAAAAATATCTTTACAATATTCACTCTTTACAATATTCACTCAATAGAGATGTGGTATCAAATGAAAGAGTAAGGTGTACATTCAGTATACATAATGAAGAGACTATGTCCATGGTGATAATTGTTATAGGTACTAGTGAGACAAAAAATAATATAATGAAAATAATATGTCAAATTATTGAAGAAATAATTCTAATGGGGGACTTGCAATCTCAAAAAAAATCTATTATAAATTATATTCATCATTCTAAAGGATAATGTCCAAGTCATAATTTTTAGAACCTTTTTTAAACAAAATTATATTTTTTAACACAAAGTGCAATGGTATTCTCATAAAATAAAATTAGCTCACCCTAAGTAAAATCCAACACATTAGATATTATAAAAATAATGTCAAGATTAAATCAAACAAATACTTCCATACCATGATGTGTGCATAAGATATTTTGAATTTAAGTTTATTTGTTTAAACTAAAGCAAAAACTATTATTTTTTAAGTTCTTTTAGAGTATATATTCTAAGAGCATTCTTACTAGTTCACTGCATGCTAATTTATCGATAAAATCATTTACCATACAAATAAGATTTTTAACACATTAATGTAAGGATTTTTTTTTTTTATTGCTAAAATGCTTTAGCATACAAATAAGCACAAGGATAAAAAATGAAGTATATCTAATTGTCGTTTCATATTTTTTCTATATCTTGATAGAAAAAAAACCAAGCTCAAAATAAAAATGAATTAAATAGATAATCTCTCAATACCACAATTTTCAATGATATAAAAACCTAATCACATCTAATAAAAATCAATTAAATTCATTAAAAATAAAATATCAATTAAAATTCTATTGTTCAAAGTTTTTGTAAATGAAATGGATTTTGTAGTGCGCTAGCTAAACATCAAATATTTTAATAGTCAAACAAACAGAAAAATAATTTACACCTTAATCTTACATAAAAATAAAAAATAATATTTTATTCTTAATGACCAAAAATACCTTTAATCATTTAATTATTTAATTTTGAAACAGAAGCCTCTTAAAATTTTATACTCCAAATTCAACTTTACGATAGTCTCTAATAATGTATTGTTGATTGTATCAAAGTAGTAAATATTATTAAAAAAATATATCAAAGATATAAAAAAAGACTACTTATCTAGACATGAATAATATGTTATTATATAAATGCCGCATACTTATAAATATATTAAAACTTATAGAAGTGTGGACATACAGTTTGAATATAATATATAATTTTTGAAATAGTCAAGGATGAGGGCATGCATTTATTGTAATCTCTTATTGAACAAAGTTGATAATTATAATAAGGAAGGAGATCTAAAGGGCTACATAGAGTAGGAAGAAGTAAATAAAAGTTATATTTATTATTGAAATTAGTAAATAAAAGTTATTTTTATTATTGAAATTATGTATATAGTATTGAAAGACACTTGCATCTATTTAGGCTCATATTGGCTCCCACAACAATGGCTCCACTTGCTCATACACAATATCTTCAGTTGTATCATTGTGATATAACACATTGTGAGCATTAGGAGATCCAATGCACATGGAGAATAAAAGATTATCATACTTTGAGTGCATAGTCATGAGTTCTTCTTGCTTGGCTGCTAACTGTGATTCTAAATCAGTTATTTGTTTTTGTAGTTCATGGACTACCTTAACACTTCCCCCAATGGGGTCCTTCAATCTTGCACTTGCTTCACACACCAAACTATTTACTGCATCTTCTCTTTGCTTAGTCTCCAAACCCTAAAGAATAATCACATAAATATATGAGTCTCAAAATCAAATTAATACATACCTATTTAGATATTTCTGGAATTAGACATTTAAATATTTTGTAGATCTAAGTAAAAATAATTGCAAACAATTTACAATAATCCAAAAGTGTTTGATTAGAATAGTACAATTGTCTATTCGATGGTATCATTTTACTTATAAAGAGTTCTTAAAATAGGTTAAGCTTAAGTAGTTGATGAATTTAATTTTATCTTTAATTAAATAAAATTTATAAAAAAATTAAGTCAAATTATGAATATCTCTATGTAATTTTATACATCTATTAGATTATAAAATTATACTTTTAAATGATAGAATTATTTTCATGTCTAAATTGCACATACGTAAAACATGTAGATACATTGCAATAAAGATTTTTTTTGTTTAAGAAAAATAAAATTAAAAAAAATTACAATGTGAATGTCAAAAAACAATCTAGCATAAAAGTAAATAAATAAATTAGTAGTTATGATAATGATCCAAAGACTTACTTTTTTATGTTTATCCTTTTTAATAAATAATGTGTGTTATTTTAAGTTCTATATTTTTTAGAAAATATATTTTTAACTTTTGTATCAAAAATCATTTGGATTATAATTTTGTTTAGAAACTAATATAATAATTTAAGCTAAATTAATTAATTTATAGATATTAATAATGTATTTTAGAATAAATAGTTGAGAGTTGATTGAATTATTAATTTAAATAATTAAATTTTAAATAAAGTAAATATTGATAAAGGTAAGTTAGAAGGTTTCATCTCAAAACTAATTTTAAATTCAAATTTTAGGAAATTCTAACATCCTTTGATTAGTGTGAAGCTCAAAAATTTCACCTAAGATAATGAATAGATGAAATGATAGTTATGATCAATCTTGGTGGATTTGAGCAAATGGAAATATATATGATTCTAATTATTTATCAAATTTCATGCTACAATATGTCACTTTTATAGATAAGCTATTTTTTTGGTAGAATAAGCAACAAAATAGAGGACCTAATTAACAATAGGTCTTACAACAACCTACTAGAAATAGGATGTAGAGTAACAAGGCCAACTAGGTGTCACAAGAAGAGATATATTTTGTAAGGAACACATCCCAATTGAATATATATTTATAGATATGAAATGAGATGAAAGATGGATGAATAAGGATAAGATAAAGAGAATGTATAAAGTGATATAAGAATATTTAAAGATATTAGAGAATTTTACAAATATTTTTGTGTAAAATGAGATTCAATTTAATGAGCATTTATATGTCTTTCATATGATGACTTAGTATAGATACCACACTAGAATCCCAACCTTGATCATTTTTCTATTGTTTCTTTTGAGGTATAAATACAATTCATAGAGAATACTGTGGGCTCAAAACTTTATTTTGTGACTCCCAATTTTCTTGCTAACATTAGTTCTATTACAAGTACCCACCTTGGTTAGGAAATAGAGAAGAGACCAAAAATAAATAAAAAATTAGTCAACTTAAATAAGGATAACAAAGGAACGCATAATTGTTTTCTCATAAACTATGGTATAATTCCTTGGGTGTACAAGTCATAAGAGGTGGTTAAGTGTTTAGGAGGCTTTAATGGATAGTGGAGGTCTCCAAATGAGGTCCTTGAAAGAATGTGGCCACTAAAAGTATAATACTAAATAATTAACACTCATGGCCAAAAGTGATAGCAAGAAACAAGTAGAACTTAGAGAGGATATTTCTGCAACAAGTGAATTAAGCATGAAAATACATAGAACAAGACTACAAAAAGGGAAGAAGAGGTACTAAAAAGAATAGAGAATGTAAGGAAAAAAGTGAGTGCGGCAAGATGGGTGATATTGAGTGTACTAATGTAGGTGTTTCCAATCAAACAAAAGAAAATCATACCAACATTGAAAGTACTAGTAAAGAAATAGAAATATTCGAGACTCCACAACTAATGGCAAGAAATTTAGGAAGGACAAGAGAGGAAAATTATGAGAAGAGTGAAGCTCCAATACTATTGTAAATCATTAAAACACCATAATTTCTTTTTTTTAAAAGTCTAATATTACAATTCATTTGAAAGAGATATTATTAGAGTTCCTTGAAACCCTAAAAGTATAAAAATAAAAACATAAAACAATAAAAAAACAAGATAGTAAATAAAAGTATAAAGAAGGAAACAAAAACATGCTTAACTCAGAAAAGACTTGTCCACAATAATTAACAAAATGTCATTAACAAATAAGAAGATGATGCACCCCAATCACTACAAAGTGTCATGGTTGTAGAAGGGACACCAATTATTGGTGAGTGAGTAATGTTTTCTAAATTTTCATATAGATAGTTATAAAGTTGAGGGATTATGTGAATCCAATGGATGCATGCCACATCTTGTTGGGTAGACCTTGGCAATAAAATTGATAGGCCATTCATTTCTGCAAAAAACAAAAGAATCCGTTCTGCCACAGACCACCATCGAGGACATTTATTCACTCAAGATTTATGCAATGAATGCACTCTACTAGTCACCCGACCGAGATAATTATGATTGCTACTACGGCAATACAACACTTCTTACTCAGGAAGATCCAAGCATGTATTCCTTTCTGTTTCCCTCCTCTTTCTCCCGGTAAAAGAAAATTTATATTTTAAGTTTTATAACTTGTGTGAACATGACCAAACATGAGGACTAACCAGTCCACGAACACCATTAGAGTATACTAACTTGACACTTGTTGGTGAAATAAAGTTCAGGTAGCTTCGGAATTGCACCACTTTTCTTAATAGTTTTTGAGTGGGGTGATGATTACCTGGCAGTATTGTTGATTTAAGTCTATGCGAACAAGGTGTGGCAGGCACAAGCTGTATCAGATCTAATCCATCACGGATTGCATCTTACAAGTCGTTGAAATAATAATGTCTCCCACGATAAGGTCGTCAGATTAAATCTAATTTATAAATATGATTATGATAAGGTACTCTCTTCACCGTCTGTTTGCTGCAGCCGACATACGCCACCGCTTCCTACAACCGACATACTTCAACTGAGGAACTTAGATTTGATTCTTTTCTTCATCCTCACGTACAGTAAGAGTGTAACCGCCATTCAAGAAATTATACATAAAATTGCCTAGCATTGTAATAATCATCTCATAAGCCAACGTAGATCTCAGATATCAGGAGATCTCTGCAAAGTCGTGTATCTGTATTTGCATTGTGATCAGTGAAGATTATTCTGTAGTAGCAGAGTTGATATTTGCTTCAGTTGTTTTGGGAGCATCATGACTTCCCTATGTTAAATTGTCTCTTACTAGACTTATGATTACTATTAATAACCTCTTACGTACCCTTGCCCATTGTGTGATAATCCTATTATCTAGAGAGCACGTACCTTAATATTTTTATTAATTAAAAATTTCAATTAAATAATAATTTTAAAAACTGTAGATTAACATTAAATTAAAAAAAAAACAATTTCATTACACAATTAATATTTTTCATTACAAATTTTAGAAATTTTACTTCACTAATACATGTGATTTAAGCCTAAAGCTCGGCGGCCCTTAAAGATTTGAACCCTTTAAATGAAGATTAAACTCCAGAGTCCAGTTATGTAAGACAGAAAAAGAGTCCTAATCTGATTTCTCACAACTATTATTACTGTTCATATCTCAAAAATCAATGCAGATGAATCATTAGGAATCTCTAAGAAGCAAAATCAGATTAAAAAAAAATTGAGCAGGTCTGTTAAAGAAACCAATTAAGTCGCTCTTAAGCACTTGCAAATCTTGCATACAACGCAATGTGAATCTCAATTCACAGGCAGGGAAAAAAAATTTAGACAAAAGATGATGACGTTAAAAAGCAAGACCTAAAACCTATTTCAACAGAAAATAAAAACGGAGTCATGGTTAAAAATTACTTGAAGCAGTTTGCTGATATAGTTGGCTCCATACACTCTCTGCACGACTGTGAACTTGTCGAGATCGTCTGGAGGAAAATAAGGGGCGAAAATACATTCTTCTGCACATTTCTTGCGTTGCAGTCTACAGGCCGCGCACGATACGATCTTTCTTTTTCCCATCTCTGGTTGTAATAAAAACCCTAACATAAATCGTTCTTATAACGCAGTTCTAATATTTTCGAGTGGAAAATTTTGAGCCGGAAACTCGGTGGGACATAGAAGCGCTTGTTTTTTTCCAACACGCGATGCTTTTCATTGGACAAAGCTAATCGCCCCCCGTCTTTCTACGAAGGAACAAATTACGTAGGAATATGGAATGTCAATTTTTAAACTATTTTCAAAGTCTTCTAAAAACGTGTGAGAGAAAGCAGGAAGAAACGTGTGAGAAATTAAATGAATTAATTAAAAATATTTGTAGGTCTTACGATGCGTGAGAAAAGGCCGGAGGTGACGTATTTGAACGCAGAAACAAACAGATGGCTTGACACTGGCGCCTACGACATTTTTCAATTAATAATAATAAATAATATTATTTTATAGTCCATTTTATAATAATTGAAGACTGTATTTTTGTCTTTATTTCGATAGGACGTCTATAAATAGATTGAGAAATGATATAATTTCGAAAATTTCTATTAGCTAATTGGGAAATTCAAAGAAACGTTTTTTTCATTGTATTGGATTAAATGGAATTAATTGTATGTTCTTTGGTTATCTAATTGTGATTATGAAACAATACTTAAAAACAAGTACTCAATACTTATTTGTGTAGGTATTGATACACATTTTCACATATTTATCTTCCAATTTATCAACACATGCATACATCTCAATATACTTGAAAAATCATGCATTAATTATATATATCCATATATATATCCCCATATATATATCCCCCATCATAACAAATTCAGCTCAAGTAAAATTTACCACCAACAATTCACAGTTATGGAAAATTAACCGCATTAACAATTTTCAATATATATTTCAAAAATTCAAAATTTTCGGAATATATATTAAAAAATAGTGGTGGTGAATTTTACTTGTGGTGAATTTGTCATAGTGGTGAATTTTCTCGTGGTGAATTGAATTGTTGGTGGTGAATTTACCCTCATTGAATTGCTTGCCATGAATTTGTTGTATGTCATATTTGAAAGTATTCCATTGCATTTATCTCATGACTCATATATTCTCCACTCTTATTGAATTATTCACATAACCTTTGCATTTAAGAAAGGAACATTTTGATTTGGTTTCATTTGCATCTAAAACAAAGGAGCATGTTGTCATTAAATACTTGAAGTATTAGAGCCACAATATCTCTATGGACCCTATTGTGTATATCACTACTTTAGAGAGATATTACCAAATTTATACAAAAGATATAAGTTGGTTTGAATACAAAACCATATTTCGTTAGATATTTAACAGTCTATTAACCACAAGAAAAGTCATGATGTATCTTTGGATTAAAAGGGTATCCCATATACGAGCTTTAGAAAGAAGTATTACCTCTACATATCATGAAAAAATGTGGCACCTTGTTCATTAAATAATTATTTGCTGACAATGAATCTAACTCTATCATATGTAGTGAGGAATGCTTACAATAATTTAAAGTAGGCATGCCGAAAATACTTTACTATTGAGTGAAAATTTAAAGTTTTGTCTCACTTTTATAAAAGAAATGGTGAACATTAATCTAGTATTTTAATTTGAATAATTAGAAAGTGACAAATTTCAAATTATTTCCATAATACATACTAATAAAATGTGAACTTTTATTTTATTTAATATTTGTATTTTCTTTTAAAAAAAATGGTTTGCATATATTTTATAGTAAAATTGACTCTATACTCTAGTCAATTTTATTTAGAAATCGAGGTTATATAAGGCATTACTTTTAATATAGTATTTTTTTCTTTCATTTTTTATCAATAATTTGAAAATTAGTCTAAGAATTATTTTATTCTTGTTTCTATTTATAGTATTCTATTAAATAAACTTTGAAATTTGCATAAATTGAAAACATGGATATTTTAATTTGATGTGGCTTAGGTCTTAACTATTCATCCAACAAAAGAAAAAAACTTATATCATGTTAACATGTAATCTCTCATTTGGTGCATCATATATTTTTTATATTCCTAGTAATTTTTACTTTTTTCTTGAGAATAAAATCTTTTATATTTTGATGCCAATGAACTACTTTTAGTAAAATCAAGATTAAAATATAATAATTAACAAAATTAATAAAAATATTGTTTTAAAAGCCACACTTACATATCTCTAGGAAGCATTATTAGTTTATTTAAATATCATTCATAGGAGTAGGAGTTGTGAAAATACAATGTTTCTTAAATATATATTTTTTAAAGTGAAATCAAAGTGATGCTACAAATATATTTAGTGAAAACTTTCAATTAGGAAACTTATGTCTTAGGTTTAATCTAGGTAGAAAGAATCTACATAGAACATGTATTTGACCAAATTAGAATTTTAATTAAAAATATTTAAACTGATTTGTCGAGCTACTAAAACATTCCATAATACACCTAGATCTTATTTTTCTTCAACATTATTGATTTCTTTTCATGAAAGTGGTTTCCCTTCACTTTATATCAATGTGTAAAATTTTGACATTAAGATAACTTTATTTTCAAACCTATTGATCCCCACCACACAATATGTGTAAACCAATAAATATGTATCTTACAATTGTATTAGCAAAAAACAACCTATAGTACTTAAATATAATACTTTGCAAGTTGACAAACCCTTAGTACTTTAGTATAATACTTTGCAAGTTGAGAAATTGGTTCATTAGATTATTTGGCTCTTATCATATAGATTTTAAACCTTGTGGTATCCTATATTTTTTTAAATAGATCAATCCATATATAGCAAAAAGATCCTATGGTGAATAAGGGTGAGAATTCATGTATGTGTCAAACCAATCTTGAATTCAAAACGGTCATATAATTAATGGTTGATAAATATTAATTCAAAATCTATTGAGTGATGTTTAAAATAAATATTCTAAGAATAGTAATTCATTTTGGAGTGGCCAAGCCATTTGGGTCCCATCTATCATTAAATTATCCTCTGCATGTAAATTAGCTTTTCGAGATACTTAGCCACATCTAACTAACGGTCTGCACAGTACCCTGCGCCCTGATGTTTATGTTTCTTTACGGTCTCCTTAAAACACTTGAATTAATTTCTTACAGCATATCTCTGACGTATACGTATTCGAAAGCACATCTGACGTTGTGTATTTAGACTGGAACGTTTAGGCCAAAAAAATCTCTGGTCGTTTCCTTCGTTTCTAACGCGTTTCCAAAAGACTTAAACATTCCTGCCCATTCTTACGTGTTTCTGAAAAGCTGCTGACACTAGTGGGTTTTCAGAGTTTATTTCTTTGCAGCTTCGTTGCTGCTTCAGTCATTGTGCACTGTTTCATTTTCTGTACCATCAGAATATGAATGGTTTTCCACAGACTATGAACTGGACTATACTACTCCTTTACGTACCTTTTGACCCTGGCACCGACTTTTCTGTTTCTTTGCAGCAGTAAACGACATTTCGGCAAACTCATGGTAGAGTTTATTGCTTTGCAGCTTCGTTGCTGCTTCAGTCACTGTACCCTGTTTCATTTTCTGTACCAACAGAATACGACTCATTTTCTACAGACTATGAGCTGGACCATACAACTCCTTTACGTACCTTTTGTTGTTGGCATTGCATTTTCTGTTTCTCTGCAGCCTTTAACGACATTTTTGCAACGCACGGATGCTTTCCCACTTGTAAGAAAGCATAGAAACTAACCAAGGAAGCATGCCCTTGATCATTTAGGTGATGGAGATGGGTAGAAAGGAAAAAACATAAAAAACTTTGAAACGCCATGAAATTAATCTCAAAATCACTTATGCTAGTAGGGTAGGGGAGAAGATCTAGTAGTTGAGCATGTTTCAATAGTTGTGATAGTAGTTGTTTATATAATGTTCAATAGTTGTGACTTGACTAGCCATAATTAAACAAAATGTATTCCTTTGTTCTAAAATGCAACCAATCATGTGATGCCACATCAGCACTCAACTACCCATGATGTGAATGCACAAGTATTAGTCTCACTTTTTTTTGGGCATTTTTGGACACCTTGATAAAAAGCATGATGATGTGGCATCATATTTGATGATGTGGCCCTAAAACAAAAGTTATAAGTAGGGGACTTGCCAAGTAAGCTGTTGTAAAAAATTGGGAGTAATTTGAAATTTCCACATAGGATAGTTAGAAGTGCAAAGTTAGGGTGCACAACTACTGGGTCCTCTCCCCTAGAACAATTGAAAAGTAGAGCACTTGCAAAATGACTAAAAACACACATGCCCTTGGCTTTTAGTTTTCGACAACACAATGTTGGATGAAGTTAAAGGTCACTACAAAGAAAAACTTCATTATCATGATATTGTCATACTATTAGTTTATAAGTATATAATGTGATGCATTTTTGCCCTAGGCATTTCATTTTCGGCTTGTATAATTTTTTTTCAGTTTTAGGTGCACCTACTCTCAAGGAGAATTAGCAGAAAGGTGTGCAATGTGCCATGTGGTGGTTGCATAGCTTTCATCTCTCGTCTTCCTTTCGAGAGAAAGTTCGGGACATGTGTTGACTTGTTGGGCATTTT
This sequence comes from Sequoia sempervirens, assembly GCA_007258455.2. NCBI lineage: Eukaryota > Viridiplantae > Streptophyta > Pinopsida > Cupressales > Cupressaceae > Sequoia > Sequoia sempervirens. The sequence goes on from VDFB02066399.1 coordinate 12,321, forward strand.
CTTGGGAGCTATATTCATGAGCTCAAAATTTTCTGCCTTGTTGACACTATTGTGTGGTTTCACAACATGCCCCAAGACTAAAAAGACTTGGGGACCCAAGTGAAAAATATAACTCTTATGGAAGGAGCTAGCTAATTGGAAGATCACCATAAGTGAAGAAAGGAAGAAAAATATTTGATAATAAGAAAGTACTTCATATTGTAAGTGTTCCGTGCACCGGATACTAGGTACTAGAAACATAGAAAAGGTGAAAGGTAATGTGAAGTTTAAGTGAAAGACTCTAGTTCAGTATCAAGTAGTCCAATATGAAGCTTTTCGGTAGTATAACCGAAGGTCCGGGAAAGTAGTATAACTGAGGTCCGGGAAAGTAAGTGGGTAAAGCTGAATACCGGGTACTAGGATGAAATGTGAAATAAAATGTGAAAATTTAAATTTGTCTAATGATCCCGGTAATCTGGTATATGTACAAGGATTTATGATATGCTTGTAAAAAGGCATGTTAATTATGGGATTTTTGTACTAACATTTGAATAATAGTTTTATTCACATGAGATGTTATAATGTATTTTTTAAAAAGGGATTTAATATATGGAATTTGTGATTGTACGTGATATCGATTGTGATGCAAAGCTTGGGTATAGATAGTCACGAAAACCATATTTGCAAACAAATTTGATGTTATTGCCAAGTTCAATGATTCACTTAAGAAGCTTGTGCTAGAACATAGTTAGTTGCAAAGATGTGCCAGTTATTGGAATACCAAGATGTTGGAGTTCAAGCATGCAGTAATAAAGTGTATATGTTTTGGGGGTCATTCATTCCTGGAATGTTCAAATCGAGGAACCTGAGATATAGGAATTTGACTTCCACCTGATCACTCCATTATAATGGAAGCTCCTATATATTTTTGTTTGGATAGATTTGTTTGATTTCAGAAGGAATCTTGACAAAGATGAAAAAGTAGAACCCAAAGAGCATGAACGAGTAATTAGAATTGACTTCCATTGACTTCAATTGCAATTCTCCTATTGGTCACAATATTCCATGTGCCTTGATGAGATTGGTCCCTTAGATTTCCTCACATGCATTTGTCTTATCCTATTTGAGCCTTGTGTTCTATAAAATGCCAGAGGATGCTTCATTTTGATTTAAGTTTGAAATTTGTGGATGTCGGAGGAGCATAATTTTTTTTTAAGTTTTGTTCTTTTTTCCTATTTTTTGAACCATTATGGCATAACACTTTGTATGCACAAAGACATTAATTTGATATCAGAGCTTTATGGATAGCTACCTATCTTAGTATCTTTTGTAGTTGGTTTTGTAAGTTTGGCCGAACAAGACTGTATGTTGCATCATTTAAGGGTGCATACAGAACCTACTCAGTGTCCATAAATGAAACCCTCTCTTTAAAAGTTTGCACTATTTTATGTAGCTATGAAGCAATTTGGTGAAGTATAAAGCAGTTTGATTTTATTTAATTAATTCTTTGGGGCATCCATGGAGAATAACCGAAAGAATTTTTATTTTTTCAGTATTTTTTATATATTTTCTAAGAATAGATGTTTAATATTTGAAAATATTCCAAAAAATTAAATAAATGGAAATAATTTTGTTGAAAATATATTTTTTTCCATGAAGTTGTTGAATGCTTAATGCTAAATCTACTTACGTGATAGAAAAGTATTTGTGATGTTCATGAAATATTATGTTGAATCTTTTGATTTCATGATGTTATTCAAAGAATGAAGTGAAATTTTATGTGAAATGTTCATAATTCTTAGCAAAGCTAGAAATAACCATAGTCCCTTTGACATTAACAACAATATCACATCATTGCCTAAGAGCGGCCCTAGTGCGACCATGACCTAGTTATTAGAGACTTGGGATTGAACAAAAGCCAATGCAAAATTTCTCCTTAGGTTGTCTTTGTTCTATATCTTTGAAGAAGGATAGGATCTTCGTGGTCTTGTTTATGGAGATTTTATTTGACCTATTATTTGTGAGTGAAATTGTCGTCAACAAGAACTGGTGCTAGAAGGAGGGCCTTTCTTTGATATTTTAGGTTTCATCCTTTGGAATTGGAGAATTATGCTTTGAAATGTTATTTCTATGTTTGGCAAGAATCTTGTAAATGATAAATTGAATGCAAGCTAGCATGAAAGTGGAAAAATTTGTAAAATCCTTAATCAAAAACTACATTCTTTTGAGTTTGCTTTCTTTTAGGAGAGTCACCGAGCGTAGAATTCATCATACAACTGATCACAGTGAACTTGAGTGTGAATTTATTTTAACTAGGGTAAGCTTGGCCATAAGTGGAGCAATTCCGTTAGCAAAAGAAGTTTTAACTACTACAAGAAAGGGATCGTTAACAAGAAAAACATTTTTCCCTAGTGGAGTTGGAAATATTAAAAAATTAACCAATAAATTGAAACACTCAAAAAACTATGATTATTATAAAGAAAATTTTGACGCTTCATAGGGAAATAGGTGAGTATGTCTAGATGTAGAGATATTTCATCACAAATGAGGGAATGACATTGATGAATAATCATTCCTATATATGTGGAAAACACGGATAATGAGATGGAGTAGGAAAATCGAGTGGGAAATGCATGTATTGTGCTTCAAGCTGGGAATTCACCAACTATAAAAAGACATTTTCTTGATTTTATACAAGGTACAAAATATCAAGTTTTTACATTTTCTCTTTCTGACAACAATATAAATAGTGATATATCTTGGTCTAACAAAATGCAAAGTGAAGACAGGGTTGAAGATAGGAATATTTTTAGAAGAGAAGGAAATAGAGAAATAAATGCAACTGTTCATGGAAATGGACTAGGGTTGGGAGAAGGTACAATATTACCACATTAGACGAAATGTGTGCAATCAATCTCTAATGAGATCATTTTCATACATTTGAGCCAAATTTTGGGTAAGTACACTTTTGAATTTATGATGTTTAAACATAGGAAATTCAAGATATTCCATTGTTATAGTAGAATATTGAAAATTTTGATAAGAGAATTTAAAGACAAATCTATTGAGATTCACACTAAAACTGAAGAGGAAATAGTCATAGAAATTGAAGTAAATTGCTTTATTAGAGTTAATCTTTTTGTTGTCTTAGAGCTAGGGTAGTTAGGGTCAGTTTAGTTTTTTTAGTTCCTTTTTTAGGGGTTTTTACTTTGTGCTTGTTTTGTTTTCTTGATTCATTTTGTTCTTCTTCTTTCGCTTGGCCTTTGCATTAGCAAATCCTGATTAAATTTATCTTATGCATGAGAGTGAAATTCAAACATTTTGCAAAAATGAATTGAAAAAGAGAAATAATAAATCCATTCACAATAACAAACGCTTTTAAAAGATACTAATGTGTGTGTGTGTGACATATATACATTGGATATCAAAATCCTTGTTCAAAAAATTAAAGAATAAGATTCAAAAGGTGAGTGAGCGAAGTTGCAGATGATAGTAGCCATTCAGTTGATCTGGGACGCCTCCTCTATCAGGGATAGATACCTTATGTAGGTGAGTTCCTGATAAGTTTCAAAGTCTTGGATATGGAAATTTGTAAGAAAGGGCTGAAGTGGAACCACTTCCCCATATTCTATGAATCAAGGAATATCATCCATGGAGAGAATCCCAATGGTCGGATGTGCAATATCTAAGATGGCATCCAAATTCTCCAAGAATTTAGGCTTAGTAACTATTAAGTTGGCAATAGTGTGAATGTCTTCAACAAGTAGCCTAATGTCCAAAAGTGACGCTACAAAGTGAGAAGCTATGTTAGAGTAAAAATGAAAGTAGTAGCTAGACACAACATATCTTTCCCCAAGGACTAAACATAAATTTGGCACAGTGAAACTAGAAGTCCTAATGATGAAGACCTTTTCAAGCCTTTGTGGTGTGATACTTCCTATGAAAATGTTATGTCTATGATAACAACCTAAGAAAATTGGAGTATCCATGGATACGAAGCAAATGCAAAGACACATAACAGAGCATATTTATAGAAAATAAAAAAAGAGAAAGAAAAGAGAAGTGTGGAGAATTCAAGAAGAAATGCATGAATTTATAGAGAGTCATAAGCAAAGTTGCGATACATAGTTACCTTGAGTAATTTTTTTTGGGAAATCATATGTGAGGTCGCAACTGAACTATAATCTTTAGGATTAAAGGTTAAATCAAATAAATTCTTTACACATATCTAGTGAAATTGCTTCATATTTGAGTAGTACGAAGATTGTGAATGAAGCAAGTTTAAGATTTCAAAGTTAATAGTGGTCATTTCAAATTGTTTAAAAGAGTCATATTAATTATGGAGGTGTTATGTTTGTAGGATACATAGGAAAATGAAGCTGAAAAGGTAGTACACATCATCACCTGAGTTAGTTGAAGAAATAATATGTGTTGAGCAAGGTGTGCAAATTTAATGCAAAATAATGTGATTGTGTTTTAAGGTAATCATGGCATTTTAATTCATTAATGAAATGTAGCATCGTCAAATTGAGATAGTTAGCAGACATTTTAGTAGTTGCCATAAAATTTAATCAAAATGGTGGTAACTAATGTTTCTAAATTTATATTTAAATTTGGTGATTAAGTTGTCTATTTCTAAATTTTAATTTATGTATATTTTTTAACATATAGCGAGCAACAGTTAGCTACAATTTGGCATAAATTAGTGAAATTTAGCTAGAAACACACACCTACAGGGAATCATTAAATAAGTTTTTGGGAAGTAGTGAATTGATGATGGGATTTACATTGAATAAAAATAAAAAAGGTAACCTTCACTATCACTATGATTCCCAACTTAATAGTGATGGTTCAATGCTTTCAAGTTGATGAAAAAGCTATTATTGCAATATCAAAAGTGAAAAATGAACTATCATTATTATATATATATATCAACTCATTAGGCTATCCAAATAACTCTACTAGGGCTATGGACGCCTGACTGACAATAGACCTATGTTTGGGGGAATTATGGAGATAACCTTGTTGGGGCTATGGATGATTGACTATTAGCAAGGCTCTATCCCTGGTTGACTTTGGAGGATTACTATATTATATAGTTCAATGTTAATGAACTGATTCTTTTTACTAAATTTCAAAAATTTAAATTAATCAGAGCACATAGATGTTTCTAGTGGAGTTTTACTTTTTTATGCTAGAATCTAGGTAAAGGTAGAAAGTTATTGTTTTAAAATATGTATAAGTTCTAATTTACAACTAGTGATTTAATTTCAAGTTTGATTTAAATTTGGTTTTATTCATTGCAAGATGTTGTGTGGTTTCACAACATGCCCCAAGACTGAAAAGAATTGGGGACCCAAGTGAAAAATATAACTCTTATGGCGAGCTAGCTAATTGGAAGATCACTAAAAGTGAAGAAAGGAAAAGAAATATTTGATAATAAGAAAGTACTTCATATTGTAAGTGTTTCATGCATCGAATGTAGGTACGAGAAAAACATAAAAGCGAAGGTAATGTGAAGTTCAAGTGAAAGACTACGTCCAGATATGAAGTAGTCGATATGAAGATTTTGATAAAGGGGAGTTTGGTATAGTGGAGTTTTGGTATAACCGAGGTCTAGGAAAGTAAGTGGGGTAAAAGTTGAATATTGGGTATTAGGTATTAGGTTGAAATGTGGTTATGAAGTTATTTATGCAATATTTAATTAATGATGCCAAAGAATGGTATAGGCATCTTCCGACCAGAGTATAGGATCATAGGATACTCTTTGAGAAGGGGTCTTAGGGGTTGCTTTTAGGGTTTACAAGGGAAGGCAGAAGGATGGGGCAGAGGAGGTAGGGGCGCTGAGGAGTGGTGTGGCTATGGAATTTAGTTCTACACTTGCCATTACATTTTCTTGTAAGTTTCTAAAACAATTTTTAACAAATTCATTTTGTGGATTCCTTCAATCATTGCATTCCATGAGATGACATCCCTTTTAGACATTTTGTCAAACAGTCTCGCGCCTTGTTTGTGCTTCCACATTTTACATAAATGTGTACTAGAGCATTTCCAGCTATAATATCTGACAGAAATTCGCCTTCCATTATGCCTAAATGGATGTCTGTACCCTGTTCAAATGCTCCCGTTTTGATATAGGCAGAAAAGGCATTGGCAAAGGTTGTGGAATTTAGATTTATGTCTGTTGATTGCATTTGCATGAAAGCTTCTAAGGACTTTTCAACAAACCCACTTCAAACATATCCCTGCAGTCATGATTTTTCATGAGGCCACATTTCTTTTAGGCAGATGGGAAATAGTTCACGTGACTTGTCTATATCCCTGCAGTCATTATTTTTCATGAGGCCACATTTCTTTTAGGCAGATGGGAAACAGTTCACGTGACTTGTCTATGCTTTGACATTTTGCATGAATGTCTACAGGGCGCTTGCAAATACAACATCTGGCAAAAAATTCCCTTCCATCATGCTTTGAGGGATGCCCTTCAATATTACTGAAGATCTTAGGTGATTATTATTAGTGCAAGTCTATTGTGCCAAATTGCTTCATTTAGCATCACCAATAATCTCCACATGAAAATTGTGATGGAAATAATTCACATATCTCATAATGCTCTCTCTTGCAACAATGTTAGAGACAAGTTTTGTTGCAATGTAGAAATCAGTGTACTCGAAGGTTTTTGACAATTCTAATAGCGGCTCTATGGGGCATGTTTAACAAACCCTTTTGCAATTTTCCAATTTCACTATGATGACAGAGATAATTATTTTTCCCTCTTGCACAACATTAAGTAAATGTCTTGATTCTAGAAAATACCCTGCTACCTTCATCATCCAAGCCAATTGCTCCAACTTATGTGTTATCTTGACAATTATGTTGGCATGCTTTGTGATGTAATACCTTATAGAACAACCCAACCACTCTCATTATTAGAGGCAAAAGACAACAACCAACTTAACAACTAACACGAGCATTAATGATTTACAAGCCTTTCATAAATCCTAAGGCTTGATACTCAGTAAAGCAAGCATTGATATAAGGGACAGGGAAAGGAAAAGTTTTGTATGCTCCTCAAATTTCACTAGCATTTAGATATGAAATATATGAGAGAATGGAAATTGGTGCACGAGTAGCCACTTTAGAAGAAGTAAAATGCTTATTTTTTCTATCATGCTATTTCATTTAAGTAATTAAAAATTTCACTATTGGTTTGTCTTAAAGCACAAGAATTAGCAATATAACCAATAATCTTTATTGATTCATTATTAATTAAACACTTGCTACAGGACTATGTTTGAACATACACTATTTTCTCTATAGTTATTATGGAGTAACCTATGTGCATTTTGCATATCTAACTTATTATGATAGTTTTGTAGTACATGGCCATATTTTATGTAATAGGATGCTTAAGAATGGCCTTATGACTAGTGACGACCAGTATTTGTGTATATACTATATAATCCCCAGAATTCTAATATGTAATGCAGTGTCCTTCTAATGGGTTAGTTTTAGTTTTGTTGCTTCTTTGTCATGTCAAAAATGTATTGAATTTTTATGTAAATGTAAATAAAATTTTCTCATTTGGGTTGCAGTTGGACTTGTGGGAGTTGAAGCACTGAAGTGTTCAAATAAGTCATCTTTGTACCATCAGTAGATAATGATCCATCTTACAGCGCAAATATGAAAAAAAGTGAGGCAGTAGATTCAACACAAGCATAATGGAAACACTCATGGAGGTTATTTAGGGGGTTAGGCTGCTTGATCTCGACTTCCAAGATAGATATCACTTGGTCCAATAGAAGAAAAAGGAGAAAGTATTGTGGAAAGAATTGATCAGATCAAGCTAACAAGCCATTGGATCATTGTTAAGAACAAATTAACAAGCACATCTAGGATGCCACACCATTTGATCATTGTTAAAAAACTTCAAAACAAAAAATAGAAATGAAGCTGAATTTTAGATTTGAAAGCATTCGGGTCACACATCTTGATGCCACCAAAGAGAGTTACATCAAGGTGGGAAAACAACCTAAAATTCATGGACATATAATTGTACATTCACAAAAACTTAGAACATGATTGAAAACATATTTAGATTTGGAGCAGTAGTTCACTGGGAGATCGAGAATAGCAAATTCTACCAGAACTATGGCTTTTGAACTCCACTTTTTAATGGCTTCATGTGCTAAAACATCATCATGCTCAGCAGGTTCCAACATCCAGAGAAGCATAGCTCTCTTTCCAAATATAAAAAATTGTGAGATAGACTCTTTTCATATGCAATGGCTTTAAGTAGTATCCTTAAAAAATGGCATTAAAAGAAAAGAAAAGTAATAAGGAGATGAACAACAAAACCTCAATTTTTCTTGTAAGCTCTATTTTAGGGTCAACAAGATCCCATGAAAAATATTTTTGGAAAGATGATTATAGGAACAAGACAGTGGAAGTGAAATCTATTAAAGTGCCAAAGGCACAGGACTTTTGTTTTCCCTGTGATAGAAGAAACGAAATTAACAGAGGATCAATTACAAAGTACATTGATAGATTATTACTTACAATACAATTTTGTCCTATCATGGAAATGGACTAGTACTAAATAAAATTTTAGGCAGGTGGTTTTTTTGTTGTAAAATTAATACTCACCTACTAAGCAATGCATCATGCATGGAAAATCTTTACTAGGCCAACTCTCTGCCAAAATGTGGGCCTTAAAAGTGTTCCATGCATCCCAAGACTAGGGCTGGTTTATATCCCCAATGTTAAGGGATTCAATGAAAAAGTCTCATCCATCAATCAACAACAAACTGAGCTGAGGAGATTGTTGGACACTACTAAATGAAATCCAAGAATCAAACTTTTAAGCCGAGCAATCTTGATGATATGAAGATTACACATACTAGCAAAAACTCACCCTATTCCAGTCCCTATTCTAAAGTTACCAATTTGGCACAAGCAGGGAAGTAGCTGGCAAAGGTTAACAAATTTGGCTTTACTTGTGAAAATTATATTTATGCTTATACATTTTGCATGCATGTCATGGATTTGATCCTTAATGATTTCCTGGTGCAGATCAGAGGTTCCAGTGGTGGGATGGATTGCTAAAGAGGCTCCGGAAGGGAAGCTCTTGGAAGACTGGGCTAACAAATTAAGGGCCTCAGAGTGTCAGCTCGTGGATGCCAGTACTGGATTTTCTGAGATCTTTGCTGTTAAAGATGAGCCAGAACTCACCAACATTAAAAAGGCTGCCTTTTTGAGTGCATCTATTCTAAAAAATGTTGTCTTGCCAAGACTGGAGGTTGTTATAGATGAGGAGAAGAAGGTTACCCATTCTGATCTGATGGATGATACGGAGAAGGCCATTCTTGATCCACAGAAAGCCAAAGTAAAGTTGAAGGCTGATAATGTTGATATTTGCTACTCCCCTATTTTTCAGAGTGGGGGAGAGTTTGATTTAAGGCCTGGTGCTGTTAGCAATGATGATTATCTTTACTATGATGCCACTGGTGTTATCATTTGTGCAATTGGATCCAGATATAACAGTTATTGCTCAAATGTGGCAAGGACTTATTTGATAGATGCCAAAGATGTTCAGGGTAAGGCCTACAAGGTTTTGTTGAAGGCACAGAAGCAGCAATAAGTGCACTCAAGCCGGGAAACCCTCTTAGTGCTGCCTATAAGGCAGCAGTAGATGTTGTTCAAAGAGATGGCCCTGAACTTTTGCCTCACCTCACGAAATCTGCAGGAACAGGAATAGGGATTGAATTTCGGGAGTCTGGATTGAGTTTAAATGCAAGAAATGATAAATGTCTGAAAGCAGGGATGTTACAAGCCAGTTTGTACAAGGGGAAGTTATATACTGAACTAATTAAGTAATTGATCCATTCAATTTTATTGCATGTGTTTATAGTACACTGATTATTACAACTTGATATATTTGTCATTGAATTCCATTGCAGAGATTTTACAACATAGAACACTTTAAAGACACCTTAAACTTACCTGTTACACATTCAATGGATTTCAAGGGATACTAAATGCTCATTCAACAAACGCCTTTGCCACCCAATAGACACATTACATATACAATTAAGCACAAATTTGGTTTGAACAAAATGCTTGGAACCTCCAAGAAAATAATAAAAGAATTTGAAATGTCAAGGAAAAATAAAGTACATATGTTTAAAATTAACTCTTCTTCCAAGAATTTTTGAAAATTATAATAAAATTCTATGTTACCAGTTCTTTGTAGGGGATTGCTGGGTACTCGTGCGGTTCAAACCAGGTTCTGGTCCTAGTCCGGTCCTCCAGGGGATTCGGCCAGGGTCCTTCAAATGCCCTGTGGGTTTTTCCGAGACAAACCTTGAAGATCCTAGGGAGAACCCAGACAAAATTTGCTCAGAACCCAGATAGAATTTGCTCAAAACTTAGACATACATGAAATATAAGCAAGCAGAACCATCAACATGTGGATATAACATTCACAGATGTCTATCTTAGGGAAACTTAATATCTTCTGTTAGAACAAGAATGAAGTCTAGATGCATTAATGAAATTCACTTGTATGAGTAAAAGCTTCAGAAAACCACACTCCTGGACAAGGGAAGATAAAAAAACATATGGATATTCATATATCCATACATGATACAACCAAGGGTAATATATACACAACAGATAATAAAGGTAATGCATGAAGCATTTTGACACAGATCTATCTTGGTCATTTACAATGCTTTACTTTTCTAAAATTTCATGGAAACCTTACTCTAAACTTTTTGAAAATACTTCTACTTCTGAAGTTAGTTCACTGCCCATGGACTAAGCACCATAATCCTTTAATCCTACAGGGGCTAGGCATGACACCTTACTCAGGGTTTCTCCATACTGATGTTGCTGACATACACATACAACCTCATCTTTTTAGACTGGGTGCTTCAATCTCTGAGATTAGGGCATATACCAAACCAAGAGGCTTTTAACGGGTATCTTATTTAAATTTTTGTATGTAGTTGTGTTATAACTGCTGTAGCATTGGCTCTGAAACTGCTGCTAGTTCATGCATCAGATGTATGCAAAGGGGGTAGCAAATATGCTGTTATGAAATTCACTAATCAGGACTGAAGTGCCATTTTCTTAATTTGAGTATTTCCTTGAAAAAGAATCCACATAACTTCTAATGTTTCTTGAGTATTTATTATCCTGAAACATTCTATGTGTCATGTCCCTTACCCCAAATGTATCAAAATACGAAAATTATAATCATAATAAATCTGTGTCACTAATTTGCAATTACTTGGAAAAAATTTCCGTAAGGGTTAGGGAAAATATCTACACAAAAAATTAAAAAAAAAACCAGAGACCCTGAAAAAGTTCACCAGAAATTTGCAATTTTATCAAGAAAATAAATGCCAAAAAAAGGGTCTAAAATCACATTGAATGATTAAATAAAATAATCATAGTTTTTCAATGAAAAAATGGGCACCCAGGTTGAGCACCAATTAATCACAATAAATTGTGATTTTTTGCAGATCTCTGCAACTCTGGTTTCTTCTACATCTGGACTTATTTCACAGTCAGCATAAGAACTACAAACCAATCAAAAGCATGTAGATTCATGGATATTTCTACAAGAAAGATAACCATTAGTAGAGATGATTTTCACTACTGTCAGTTCTGGTATGACATGATTTCATGTGGGATTCATGTTGTGAATGCTTTGGTTTCCAATTCTTGATGCCATTGAGTACAGAGTACAAATCCTAGAATTGAGAAAATAAGAAAAGGAAATTTAACCACTGCAAACCCTAGCATTGAATATTTTTTTTATAGAACCATGCCTTGAAAAATTAAAGAAATGGATTTTTAAATGCAAAAACTCTAGACCAATTTGAATCCATGTGGAACATAAAGGAACATGTAAGGGAAGAATTTAGAAATGTAAATGAAAGCTGGAAAAGCTTGGGGAAAAAAGAAAGAAAAAAAATGTACTTGAAACATCTAATTTGTCACTGAATTGGTCTACTTAACCCTCTTCATCATTTTATATCTATAAATCCACACCAAAACACCAGACTGGTGTTCGGTGAAGCACTTGCATTTTTTTGTTCATTGTAGCCTCCCTTGAGTGAAGGTTTTAACCTTGCAAGGCTTTCAACATGGCACCATGGAATTTTAACAAGATCACTTATTTTATAAATTTAAATCCACACCAAAACACCAAACCAGGGTGTTGGGCTTGGCACTTATAAAGTTTTGATTTATAAGGAGGCTATTTAAACCTTTGAAACTTCCTATTATGTTCAAGTGCTATAGCTGTGACAGGTTGACAATGGAATCAGGGAGGTTATTTAAACCTCTACAACTTTCTATTTTCAAGTACTACAGATGTGACAGGTTGCCAATGGAATCGGGAAGGCTTTTTTAAACCTCTACAGTCTTCTATGTTCAAGTGTTGCAACTGTGATAGGTTGCCAATAGAATCAGGGAGGTTATTTGAACTTTTACACCCTTCTATGTTCAAGTGTTGCAGCTGTGACAGGTTACCAATGGAATCAGGGACGTTATTTAAACCTACACACTCCATTATATTCAAGTGTTGTAGCTATGATAGGTTGTCAATGGAATCAATTTCAGAAGATTCATCCAAAGAGGAAATTGATTTCCCAGCTGAAGACTGATGATTTTCAATAATTTTATGGATCACAGTTGGTTACAAATTCAACTATAACAGGGGAAAACCTATAAGATAGACACGTAAATCCACTTTCTGTAGCTTTTGAAGAACATTTCACAGAACAAAAGCAATCTGAACAGAAAGAGATTCTCCAAGAAGATGATTTAAATAAATCAAGTGAAGATGGCAGACACAAGGATGATGGGGAAGCTTCAGTGGAGGATCTTTCTTCATTCCAATTCCTAATGCTGAAATAACTGATGACCTGCATATTAACTCCAAAATCAAATATCTTGCCATCCCAAAGGCTTTTCAAAATATTCATTAACTTAGAGGTCTGGGATTCCTTATGATCCCCGTGAATTTGTTTCAAGAAATTATGATTAATTCTATTTGTAGCTAAGTCATATTAATCATACTGATGTCATTCTGTGATCAAGCAAATTCCAGACCAAAATGAGCCAAAGCCAAAATAAATGGTGCACAAAGATGGATGAGGTATCAAACATAAGTTGTACTCTTTTCAAATTTGGGAAGTGCAATCAACAAAAATCTCTACAAGTTCCAGGATTCACTGAATTTTAATTTCAATGAGGTGAAAGATAGTTTATGAGAGAGCAGATCACGCTATTTTAACTTTTAAGAATATTGAATGATTACTAAATGTAAGAGACAAGTCTATGATATTTAACGTTTCCCAGCCTACTATTATCGCAGGGTACATAATACAATACAACATGCAACATAGGTAGGGGAGTAAGGAATTTTGACAAGATTTGGGGTTTTTTAAAATTTTACCTGTTTGCTTGGAGACGACCCACAGGTTGAAGAAAATGGTAGCCCACGGGATGAAGAAAATGGCAGCTAGGGCATAATATTTTCTGCAAATCCGGCAAAAACCCAATACTGCAATCATCACTTCCTGCCACACCCTGCATTGTTATAAGCTTCCTTCCCGCCACACCCATTGTAAGCCTTCCCGCTTGAAGAAACTCCATCCGAGTCTGACGCCGTAGCAGCAAACGGGAGAGCCAACTCATAGAGCCATCAAAAAGCTGCGAAAACAACAGTTTTGTTTGAGGGAAAAGCCATATGTGGGAAATAATTAATATATTTTTTGGAAAAGGTAGGTATTTTTTCTATTTTAATTTGAGACAATGCAAAGTAAAAAATAAAACTTAACTAGCAATTGCACCTTGGTGTGCAATAGGTACGCCGAAGAGGTCTAGAATATCCATTACGAAAATTTTCTGTCTTTATTTTGCATACATCTATGCAATGCAAGAGATCGATTGGTAGGCCATTTTGGAA
>VDFB02066400.1:0-33028 GCA_007258455.2 Sequoia sempervirens
AATTGTTTCATGAGCCTCTTGGCTTAGCCTGGATGCCTTGGCGATAAATCAAAGGGTGGGTTGTAGTGCTAGGAAAAAAGTTTTAATCTTTTCCTAGTAAGAAATGTACAACTTCCTAACCAACAAAATAATGTCTAGTTGTGTAGGAGAAGACAAGAGAGCTTTTAAGAGAATCAATTTCTATGTCTTTTGAGTTAATGGCCTCAGCCAACTCTACCCTTTTCCTTTTCTCGGACGCTAGTTGCTCCACAAAGCTACTCATTTCTTTATTCCAATTCTCCTTGGCTCAGGAGTGATTTGCTAAATGCATGTCCAGAGAGCATTTTGTCTCTTGGAGATCTTGTTTTAATTGAGCTTTTAGGCCCTCAAATTCAGCCTCTTCTTCTTGTAACTTCTGCTCATACTAAGCTTGCTGGTGCTCCAAATCCTCATTCCTCTGTGCCATGCCTTGAACTCAAGGTGAAGCATTCCAACTCTTCATTCCTCAACTTCAAATTTTTCTTTGCCTCTTGATTCTTAGCATGCAACTCTTTTACCATAGTAGGGTCGATAGTCTCAATATTTTTAATCTCTCACTAAAGTTTGTTCTTCTCATTTTATACTTCCAGTACCCTCTCTATCATACGTGCAACATCTACCTCCAGGGATTGCTCTTTTTTCTCCAAAAAATATAACTTTCTCTTATTGCTTTAAGTTGCTCATCCTTTTTCTTTAGCCGACGACCAATTTTAAGGAAATCAAAGTGACCACCCATTGTGTTTCCTCCATAATCTCAACCTTATCCTATGGTTGAGCCACCTTCATGTCAAGACCTACTGAATATATTTCATAATCTTCTAGGTGCATCTCCCCTTGAGGCTTGGTTACTCTCTGGTACATGGTTGCAAACTTCAGCTCTTGTCGTGTCTCATCATAAAGAGTTTGTATTTTTGGCTCAGCAGAAGCACTGTCATCCTTTGCCTTGTATTTTTTCATTCTACTTGCACGTGCTTCCTTTCTGCAATCAATTTGTGCCATAAATTTGGCTGGCAATGAAACTAGTCCACCCTCGAAAGGAGCACCAAAAGGTAGGGCATATGGATAGGTAACCCTAATAGTGTAAGGAAAGCTTAGGTGTAGAAAAAACTCTCCTAACATCAAAAACTTAGGGAAGAATTCAGAGATGTCTTTAAATTTTACAATTATAGTACAATAAGATACACTTGAAAAGAATTAGCAGAAAAAGAGAAATGAACTCATACATAATTGGACACCAGATTTACATGGGAAAACCCTTACGGGAGAAAAACCCACCACACCAAGAAAAGCCTCTTTGTATTACAGTAATGAAAATTACATACAAAGATTGAACTTCACTTTCTAATGTCAAATTAAGAACAACATTCACTAATCAATCTTGTACAAAACATTAATCTCACAATGCTCTAAGACAATATACAATGAACTCACTTAGATCAAATCCGTGTTCAGTATTGAACAACTCTACTCCACCGAACATAATTCACCATTCAATCATTTCAGAACATAGTCATTTTTCCCTCACAAACTGTTGATCTTCCACACAGGAACGGTCACAACTATTCAACTTCCAACGATTTACATTTCGCTTCGCTCATTGGTTCAAAACAGACCATGTCAGAAAGACATTCGGTCAAAGAAGTTCAAACAGAATCACATGTCGGTGAGACACTAAACTGTGTCTCCCTAATGCGACAATGCCTGATCACAGAACCATCAGCAAGAGTTTCGCTATCGCTAAGAGTCTTTTAGAACCTTTATGTCATACCGATGTTCATACCTGTCGGCGAGAGGAAAACCATCGGCAAGAGGTTACACCGAAGTTCATCATATCTAATTGTTGATCATTCCTCGTGGTCTCCACCATAACACATGTCCACTACTTGTGCATTTCTCGAGAATCAAGCTAGGAATCAACAATATTCTCAACAAGTCCCCTAGAATTCCAAGTGGTCCCCACATCTGTCGACTTGTTTGATCTTAGTCATTCCCCGCTATCCCACAATGACCCCACCACAATTCTTTGGTTGATCGTGATATCATGGGTGACTACCACATGTCCCATCTAATGACGCCGAAGGAGATGAGTTTGCATGACCATTGATCAATCATCATTTGATCTCAATGATTGATTGCCAATGCGTAATTAGAAATCACAAGGTCTTTAATGATCACAATATCATGGGTGACTACCACATGTCTTAATCGGTAAAGACAAAAGAATAAGGGAAATAATTTGATTGTTTGATCTCAATAGTTGCCCACTACCGCATGATTAGAAATCACATGATCTTTAGTGATCACAAAATCATGGATGACCGCCACGTTTCTTAATCTGATGAAGCCAAAGGGAATCGGTCAGTCAGGAAATTTCAAAACTTTCAAACTCCACAACAAGGTTACAGACGTAGGAACTCCAATGATCGGCCGACAAAGAAGACTTGAACCGTGATATAAGCCAGCAAGTTGAGGCACAACTCTAATAGTCTCCCACTTGACAAAGACTTACTGGCTTCCTTCAAACTCAAAGTTAATGAAGGTCATGGGCTCCAAGGCCCATTGAATTGGCACACCTCCTATACTTATCTATTCTCACTAGTTTCATCAATGCATTTGCAACATTTTCCAGAGTATCCAATTTTACTAAAGATACATTTCCATCCTACACCATATCTTAAACAAAATGATACTGCACATCAATATGTTTTGTCCTCGCATGGAAAGTAGGATTTTTTGCCAAACAAATAGCACTCTGACTATCATAGAAAATTGTAATTTTCCTTGCATCAAAACTAATGTTAGAACACAAATGTTTTAACCAGATTGCTTCTTTATAGGCATGTGTTGCTGCCATGTATTCTGCCTCTGTAGTGGACAAAGCGACTACAACCTATCGCTTACTTATCCAACTAACTGCACCACCATTCATCATGAAAATATATCCACTGGTGGATCTTCTGTTGTCAATGTCCCCTGCCCAATCAGAATCCACATAGCCATGAATGCTAAGTCCTTTGTGATTCAACCAAATTACCATGGTAACACAAAGCATATTTTGAAGTGCCCTTCAGATATCTAAACACCCTTTTCACAACATCCCAATGTGTCCTTCCAATATTTTCCATAAAACAACTAAGTACTCCCACTACTTGGGCAATGTCTGGCCTTGTATAGACCATTACATACATTAAACTACCAACTGCACTAGCATAAGGCACTCTGGTCATGTCCTCCATCTCAGTAGGAGATTTTGGACAGTCTTCAACAGATAGCTTTGTTCCCTGCAAAAATGGAACAACTAGCTACTTGCACTCATTCATACAAAATATCTCCAAAACAGTATTAATATACTTACTCTAACTGAGCCAAAGTTTTCTACTCTTCCTATTCCTAGTTATTTCCATTCCCAGAATATACTTGGCTGCACCAAGATCTTTCATTTTGAACTTTGCAGATGATTGAGATTTTAGATCAGAAATCAATAACTTACTATTTCCTATGAACAACATATCATCAACATAGAGAGAAATAATAAGAACATGATCATTTTCAGCTTTGAAGTACACAAGGTGATTAGACAGTGATCATATTTCAATCTTACAAATCACAATGAAAAAACAAACGTGTCAAACTTCCAGTACCACATTCTAGGAGATTGTTTTAATCCATAAAGATATTTTTCAACTTGCAACCAAATTTTCTTTTACCTTTTTCCACAAAGTGCTTAGGCTAGGACATATAAATTTCTTCTTCAAGGTCACCATTAAGAAATGTTTTCTTCACATCCATCTGTTCAACCTCTAAGTCATATGTTGTTGCAAGTGACAAAAGAAATCGATAGATGCCAAATTTAGCTATGGAGAAAAATTTCTCCATAATCAATTCCCTCTACCTGGGAATACCCCTTCGCAACCAACCTTGCCTTATACTTTTCCACAATTCCATCTAGACATATTTTCTTTTTAAATACCCATTTGCAGCCAATAGTTTTTTTGCCTTTAGGCAAGGGCACCAAACTTCAAGTATCATTCTTTTCTAATGATGCCATTTCTTCATTCATGGCTTTTAATCAAGAGTTTGAATCAGACATTCTAAATGCCTCTTTCATGTCCTAGGCTCATCAGTGCTAGAAATTAAAGCATAGGAACCAGCAGAATCTAACAAAGAAAACCCATACGTTTTAGGTTGCTTTCTTTCACGTGTTGACCTCCTCACAGGTTGAGGCTGAGGTTGTTCTTCTTCTTCAAAACTCTCAAACTACTTGAGCTCTCCTCAGTTTCAAATACATTTTGAATTTTCAATTCCTCTTTATTTGGTGTTGGAGGAATTTCAACTACATCCTTTTTATTTTTTGATTTTGTCTCTGACTGCAGATCCAAAGTAGAAGGCTTCAGCTCACAATAAATAACACTTATATTGTATAAAACCTTCTCCATATCAGGATTCCAAATCTTGTATCCTTTAATGCCAACACTATAACCAATAAAAATACATTTAATAGCCTTGTTTTCCAATTTAGATCTTTTTTCATTCGGCACATATGCATATCATTCACAGCCAAAGACACGAATGTGTCTCAGAGAGGCTTCTTTCTAGACCATGCTTCCAAAGGTGTTTTCTCAACAAGAGTGGAATTCAGAGAACAGTTTATTAAATAACATGATGTTGTAACTACCTCAGCCAAAACTCCTCCAAGCCAGATCGCCAACATACTTCATGCTCTTTTCCATCATCACCATTCAACAACTCCATTTTGTTGTGGAGTGGTGTAGTTTTATGTCTTTTAATTCCATGATCTTTGCGACCTTTCAAAACTCATCAAACAAAACTCATTGCCATTATCGGGCCCTAAATATTTTATTTTCCTTCCATTCTAATTTTCTACAAGGTTTTTAAATTCATTAAAATGATCAACACTTCATTTACTTTTCAAAATAAACAAATTCTCTTGAATAATCATCAATGAACGATACATAATATCTTGATTTGAACAAAGAAGGAACATTTACTAGACCAAAAATATCAGAATGAATGTAATCAAGTAAACTAGAAGATTTATGAGACTGGAGTAAAATGAAACACGGTGTTGTTTACTATATATACAATGTTCACAAAACTCGAATTCAAGGTTACAATCATAAAGCCCTTCAACAGGTTTTTATTTTCAAGGTTTTTAAACCTTTTTCTCCAATGTGGCCTAGCCTATGATGCCAAAGCATAGTCTTTTTTGCTAGAGGTTTAACTTCCATAGAGTTTGCACTATCAGAACTTTTTCTTTCTTTTCTCCATGAGTAGCCTTCTGTGACTTTGCAGAGACACTATTGCATTGTATAGCAAGTGCATCCAGCTTATACAAAGTACCAATACGAGCACCCCTAGCTAGCACTATTGAGCCTCTATTCATTTTGCAACCATTTCTAGAGAAAATGACTTGCACTCCAACATTGTTCAACTTACTAATAGATAGTAAATTTTGAGTCAGGCCTGTTATATGCACTACATCATTGATTCCATTCACTCTTTCATCAGGGAACTAAATTCTGACTCTTCCATGACCAACTATTTCCAGAGATGAATCACTTGCCAAATACACCCTTCCACAATCATATTTTTCATACTTAGTGAACCAATCTCTATGAGATGTCATGTGGAAAGATGCTCTAGAATCAATCAACCAGACATCATCTGATGCCTGTGTAGCCAATGCTACAATGAAGGAGTCTGCATCACTCTGAGAAGAATCATTGTCAGAATTTTATTCTTCTTCTTTTTCTCTTCTTTGTAATCCTTTCAGACATGATCAAGTTGCCCATAATTCCAACACTTTGCCTTGGACTTCTTGCCAGGAGACTTTGATCTCCCTTTTGATTTCAATTTGGACTTCTTGTCTTTCTTCTTGCCTTTTTCTTTTGATCTGCCTCTAACAGCAAGAGCCTCCTTCACCATCTCAGAAGATTTTCTTCTCATCTCTTATAATAAAAAAGAAGCAGCAACATCTTCCATCTTAAAAGTGTATGTCGTACTCCCAATAGCCATCACCAAGTGATCCCAAGAATCTGGCAAAGAACATAACAATAGCATACAATGATCTTCTTCATCAATCTTCACACCCATAGATTCTAACTGAGCAATCAACATGTTGAAAGCATTCAAATGATCAACAACATACGCTCCTTCTTGCATTTTCAAAGAGTACAACTGCTTCCTCAAGAACAACTTATTCACCAAGGACTTGCCCTGATAAATAGCTCCCAGTATTTTTCCACAAAGAAGATGCAATCTTTTCTTCATGAACATTTAGAAGAACAGAGTTTGCTAAAATAGAGCCTTATCAACCCCTTTGATTTTTGATTTGCAAGGTCCCAATCCTCTTGCTTCATGCCTGTAGGCTTTCGGTCCAGACACACAAGCCAAAGATCATGGTCAACTAACAGATCTTCCATTTTAAGTTTCCACAACTCAAAATTGCTTGCCATTGAATTTCTCAATTTCAATCTTTCTTGGCGTGCTTGCCATCTTAATCTATAATTCAAATTACCAGACTTCTACAAGACTCCCATAATAGAATTGACACAAAAAATCCAATGTACCCACAAGGATAACACAACTGGGCAGGATCTGATACCACTTGTAAGGAAAGCTTAGGTGTGGAACAAACTCTCCTAATGTCAAAAACTCAAGGAAGAATGCAGAGATGTCTTTAAATTTTGTAATTACAATTCAATAAGATACACTTGAAAATAATTAACAGAAAAAGAGAAATGAACTCATACACAAGTGGACACTAGATTTATGTGGGAAAACCCTTACGGGAGAAAAACCCACCACACCAAGAAAAGCCTCTTTGTATTACAGTAATGAAAGTTACATACAGAGATCGAACTTCACTTTATGATGTCAAATTAACAACAACAACATTCACTGATCAATATTATACAGAACATTAATCTCACAATTCTCTCAGACAATATACACTGAACTCACTCATATCAAATCCGTGTTCAGTATTGAATAACTCTGCTCCATCGAATAGAATTCACCATTCAATCATTTCAGAACATAGTCATTTTTCCCTCACAAACTGTTCATCTTCCACATAGGAATGGTCGCAACTGTTCAACTTCCAATGGTTTACATTCCACTTTGCTCATTGGTTCAAAACAAACCAGGTCAGAAAGACGTTCGGTCAAAGAAGTTCAAACGGAATCGCATGTTGGTGAGACACTAAACTGTGTCTCCCCGATGCCACAATGCCCAATCACATAACCATTAGCAAGAGTTTCGCTATCACTAAGAGTCTGTTAGAACCTTTATGTCATACCGATGTTCATACCCGGTGGCGAGGAGAAAACCATTGGCAAGAGGTTACACCAAAGTTCATCGCATCTAACTATTGATCATTCCTCGTGATCTCCACCATTTCACGTGTCCACTGCTTGTGCATTTCTGGAGAACCAAGCTGGGAATCAACAATATTCTCAAAAGGTCCCCCGAAATTCCAAGTGGTCCCCACATCTGCCGGCTTGTCTGATCTCAGTCATTCCCCACTATCTCGCGATGACCCCACCACAATGCTTTTACTGATCGCGATATGGTGGGCTACTGCCACATGTCCCATCTGATGACGCCGAAGGAGATGATTTTGCTTGATCGCTGATCAATCATCAACTAATCTCAATGGCTGCCCACCAATGCGTAATCATAAATCACAAGCTCTTTAATGATCATGACATCACGAGTGACTACCACATGTCTTAATCTATAAAGCCAAAAGAATAAGGGGAATACTTTGATCGTTTCATCTCAACGGTTTCTTGCTACCGTGTGATTAGAAATCACATGATCTTTAGTGATCATGAAATCACGGGCGACCTCCATATGTCTTAATCTGATGAAGCTGAAGGGAATTGGTCAATCAGGAAATTTCAAAACTTTCAAATACCATGACAAGGTTACAGACTTAGGAACTCCAGCAATCGATTGACAAAGAAGACTTGAACCATGATACAACCCAACAAGTTGAGGCACAACTCCAAAAGATAGGCATGGGCATTTTCTTTTTCTGGAGAGTGAAATTTTGTAGGGAGAAGTGGGGCACACTCCAAAGCTTGGTTTTAGGACCAGTAGAAGGGCTAGTCACCTACCATAGCTCAATTAGTGAGTTAGCGGAAGGACTCATAGGCTAGAATAGTGAAGGAGTTTTCATTGCGGAGTCAGCCTGTTGTGATGGAAGAGGATCCACAACAATAGCAAAAGAAGGGGTGCTCACAGGGGGCATGCCTTCGGAAATCAAGGCAAGGAGATCCTGAGTGGAAATAGCTGGTGTAAGGGTTCATGGAGGAGTAAAGCTAGGTGGATTCGTCTATGAGAATTGGGTGAAATCTCTTGTATGTGTTGGATAAAAAGTGGGAAACAGAGGGCCAATACTCATGGCAAGGATTACCGCTAAGGCAGGGGCAGATACCAAGGAATGAGAAGCAAGGGAAGGAGTGAATTTTACCTATTGACTAGTTGATGGTGGCTCTAGAATTATTAGCGACTCTTCCTCGGCCTCAGGCTCTTGGCTAGCTGCAAGCCCCTGTCTTCCGGTAGGTTCTTGCGAACCTTCTCTGGTAATGGCCTCTATACGCTATCGTTTTGTGGGCAGGGCCTCCCGAGCTTCGGCAGTTATTATCATTTGTTGTTGTGATACTCTGGCTAGCTTAGCAGCCCAAGTGAGTGTATGTGAAGCCCTTGATACATTAAAATGCACATTTGTGGCTACATAGGTGAGCTATCATAAGCCTTTCTCTTTCGGCGCGAAGGATGCAAAGGTTGTTGTTTCCTCTTCCTACTCTTCAAACTCATCCTTTGGGTCATCTCTCTTATTAATGCTAGATTATGGGTTGGGGTGGTCATCATCCCACCATTTTTTGAATTCCTTGTCCTCCCTCAAGCTCTCATAAGGGGCATCCAATTGCCCTATCTCTTGGTGATACTTCTAGAAAGCTTCCAATCTTTTCATCAATCCATTCCTCATCCTTCTTCAACTTTTTGTACATGGTGGATTCCATGTGGGAATTATCTTTGGCCACTACCATAGCAAAGTAGAACTTGTTCCATGGCCCTTTGTTATCTTGTGTGGGAATACACGCCAGTTCAACAAAATTCTCATTTTTGTCTGCCCGCAGGTTAGGTCATTTTTCCCAGTAAGGTCAAGGAACATGAGTAACTTTCATGTGCAGCTTTGATAGGTCATTGAAAGGGTTGTAATCCCATTTTTCATTTACCAAATCCAACCCTAAATGAGCCAATTTATCCTACAATAACTAATTCTATTACTTCTTTAACAAATTCACCGTTTTGAAATTCTTCGGACAAGTGAAGAATCCTTTTCTCTTGACACTTTTGTTGTTGCAGAAAGTAAAATCAATGATACACACCTACCTATACATTTCAAGCACAAGAACCCTATCTATGACGTAGGTTGGGAGAAGGAAGGGTTGACCAGTGAAGTCCCACATTTGGAGAATTGTGAAATATGTTCCTAAGAACCAGTCACAAGCAGGAGTGAAACTCTACATATATCCAGTATGATCCTTGTCGATCTGGATTATGTCACCTTCTTAACAAATGAACCACGCAGAAATGGGATACTTGGCAGTTTAGCACCTGGGACTCCCTTATCAATTTCCTCCATCAGGAAATCTGAGTTCTTTTTCATCACCCTCCACGATTTTTCTCCTTTACCAAGGAAAAAGGACTCAATTGTCTCTCTTCTTTTACTTGGGTCTGGGATGCATAGCATATGCTAACTAGCTTGTGGGCTGATGTGAACTCTTATGTTTTGGCCTTCGATACAATGGGTGCTAGGATTATAACACTGAATGGTAGCATCAACTATCTCTAGGCAGTAATGTACTAGCGAGACCATGTATTGTGGAAGACCACTGTACCAAACCTTTCTTGCTATAGATGTGTCCGCCTTAGGTGCCATCAACCTTACACAAGCTGCTTCTCTCAAGGATTTAGGGTTTTTTGTGAGTCGTGGGTCATAAATATTATCCCATTTCTCCTCAACCCTTTTCTTGTTTTTGCAATCTTTGGGCCTACTCAGCTCTATCGTATACGCCCTCTTCGGCCTGCTTGGTATACTAGGCGTAGCATATGCTATATCCTCATAGATATACACATCTTCTAAAAACCATTGTTTTAAACAATTTTTGGTCAATCTCCTCCTGCATTTGTTGTGATGAACTCTTCGACATTTTTCTTTAGATGAAAAATTTCGTAGGTTCTGAACTCTTTGTAAATTTTATCTAGCTATGGATATGCTAAAAATTTCTCTGCACCTTAAGCTTTAGCATATTTGAAAATAATTTGAACATTAAACCTTTTCATGCAATATTTGGCTATATTTTCACAAGGTGGTAGAGGAAAGTGTTCCTTTTGCATTTAATTCGGCATGTACAGCTAATTCCTCAGCTTGTGCAAAATGAATTACTTCCCATTTCGAGGTGGCAAGAATTAATTATTACATTTGGCAACCATGTGATAGGTTGTGATTCCCTTGAAACTTGAGCCGATAATTTTCTTCTAACCTTGCTTTAGTATGTGCTGGCAATTAATATCCTAGACAGAATGATTAAGCCAAAGAAAATGATCATGACCTAAAAAGATATGGATCATGCCTTGGGCTCTAGGAAATTCCTGTGAGATGACACAATAGCCTACAGTCGTGCAACTTACTACCAATGAGTGCCACCTTTTTAAAGCTAATTAAATAGCTATTATTAACCTAGCACACATTAAACCATACCTCTGTAGATGCAATTGGTCTGGAAATGAGAGCAAACATAGGTATGCCTTTCAATTTTGCACTTGGTTATCATCACATTTTCTCAAAACAGATTGGCATGTGTCTTCTCATTTTTTCTATAAATAGGCCACTAAGTAGTAAAGAAATCACACTTAGCATTTTAGCAGTTTTAATAATAGGTCATTGGTGCAGTCCTAAGCTTCAGTAAGCAAGCTTTTCTTATAGGCTAGGTGGTAGGAAAGTTCCAGTGTTAGTTAGAAGTTAGCAGCATTGTGTCAGTGTCATGGATACTCTTGTTAGGTTAACCTCTTATAAGTCACAAACAACTTTTCTGGGGGATATTTACACTAGGTGATTGAAGAGATTGACAAAGAATAAACACTCCTTGGTTTTGGTAGCCATAAAATGGGTTCGGGGTAGGGATTGTATAGATTATGAGGACAAGTATCGTGTGAATATAAATATCTACTCATATTTTGTAGCGTCAATTTTAGAAATTCGTGTCCCCAAGCCCCTAACTCTGAAGCTAGTCAAGGAAATATTCCCAAGAAAATACCTGAATGGCCTAGGTGAGATTGTCGCTCATGCTGCACATGGGGTAGGCTTTCCAACAGCCAGTGACCTCCATCGCTACATTGAGGAAGAAGCGGTAGTTGTATAACTATCATTTCTCAATGGATTCTTCCTTCAAAGATGCGATGAGCATCAACAGAGGGTTACCCAGGCCTTCCATTTTTTGTTCTACAGCTACAATATAATACCATTCTATGATGTTGATTGGTATAGCAACTTTAGGAACCTGGTGTTTCCCCCGCCAATGGGAGTTGTGCCGAATGACTCTGCTTCTGCTCCCAAAGAACCTACCGACAAAGAGGCGGTTGGCGCTGTTGTAGATGAAGTGGTAGACGCTACCATAGATGTTTCAATTATTTCCTCCCATTCTCTTGGATAAAACACCTTCCTGCTCCTAGATAAAATTCCCCCAGTTTCTTTGTTTTTCGTTGTTGAAAACACCACCTGCTTTAGAGTTTTGTATATAAGCCTAAAAAAAGGGCTATAAATATAGCATATATAAAAGAATAGCTTGTATAGTCATATACCTTTTGGATTATGGATTTCTTAGCCATTTTACAATGTAAAAACAAAAGAATATATATAAATTGACATATATCTTTATAAAATCCATGACTCTTTCTTCCATTTTTCATATCTATTGTATGGGCTCTTTTATTAGCATATGTGTTCACTTTCTTTGCACATCTAGGTGTGTTTTATATGCAAAGCAATTCTGTTTCTCTACTCTCTGCAATTATGGGTTGTTTCTGCAGGAACACAAACCAATTTTAGAAAAAGACCGACCAACACAAAGGGAAATAAAAAATATTATTTACATATGTACAAAAATAAAATCATCACTTAATGGAATAGCTTAAGATGAATCCCATTGACTGGGATTCCTAAGGGTTCCTATTCCATAATTCCTAACTCGAAAGTGTTATGCTCTTTGCACCAAATGATTTTAAAGGGTCCCTCCCATAGGCTAGCAAATTTACCATGTTGACCTGGCTTAGCAGCCCTTTTATCATAATTCAACACTAAGTCTCCGCACTTTAGGCCTTGGTTAGAATATTTCTTGTCAAACCATTCCTTGACCACTTGTTGGTAGTTTATCATGGCTATTAGGGAATTCTCCCTTTTTTCCTGTACTTCTAACAGTTCGGCAAGCTGAACCTCCATGGCGCCATTTTGTTCTATCTCGAGAGATTTCAATAGTTGGAGCGCTAGAACCTCCATAGATATATGCAACAATGTCTCTTTCCCATATACCAACTCATAAGGTGAAGTCTTAAGGACTTACTTAGGAGTTATGTGGCTTTCCCAAAGTGCCACTTAGAGGTTTTTATGCCATTGTCTTTGGTGTTCTAAAACAATTCTTTTAAGGAGTCGCACTAAGTTCTTATTCATTGACTTTGCTAGGCCATTTCCCTGCAGGTAATAATTTGATGATGTCTTAAGGAATATGCCATTTGTTAATGAAAAGTGGCATACTTTTGCACCTAGGAAATTTTTGGAATTATTGAAAATGATAGTCTTTGGAGGACTGAACCTTGTCACCAGCTCTTCAAGGAAATCCACTATATCTGTCTCTGTTGTGTTTTTAAGCGAGACGGCCTCTGTCCATCTCGTGAAGTAATATGTGGCAATCAGAATCCACTTGTGCCCGACACTAGAAGTGGGATTAATCATTTTGATGAAGTCCAGGCCCCATTGTGTAAACGACTCATTCACCACTATAGGTTTGAGAGGCATTACGGAATTCTTCCTTCTATCAATAAAGAACTGGCATTTTTTGCAAGATTTTACCAAAAAGTTGGAGTCATTGAAAAGTGTAGGCCAGTAATAACCTGGGCATATGATTTTGATGGTGGTGTCCTTAGCAGAGAAGTTTTTTCCCATAGCACTGTTGTGGAACGTGTCAAGGATTCTCCTTGCTTTCTCTATAGTAACACATCACAGGAGGAGACCATTGAAATTCCTTTTGAAAAGGACCCCCTCCACTAGCGCATATCCACAATTTTGCAGCTAGTAGTATCTCCTTTTTTGGGAGGAGAGACCTAGCGGATGCTTTCCTATTTGCATAAACCTCATTCTATCTATTAGCCAACAACCCTCTGATTTTGGCTCATTTATCAGAACAAGCTCTAGTTGCTCTCCTTCGGTGAGCATTGTCTTGTTCTACACCATGTATTCTTACAATCCTCTTCCTCTGACAGTTTTAGTGGGTTTGACTTCAATGTCATATTCAAGGATCTTGGTGATCCAATTAGCTCTTTTTTCTATGATTTCTCCCTCCATGATATATTCACGCACACTAGAATGTGTGACATAAACAAACACTTTGTTGCAGGAAATTAGATGGCAATTTTTTTTAAGTCCCTTCACTATTGCAAAGGCTTATCTTTCAACGAAATTATAATTTGTATCATATTCCTTCAGGTTCTAGGAGTAGAATGCCACTGGATGTTATCCATTTCCTTCATCATCCTTTTGGGTTAAGACAATAGGAATACTAGACTTGCTACTGAATGCATACATTATAAAATCCTTAGATAAATCTGGATTAACCAATACCAGAGCTATAGAAATAGCGTTCCTAACCTTTTCAAAGGATTCCCAAGCTTCGTCCATCCACTTAAATGCTTGATCCTTTTTAAGCATCAGGGTGATCGGCTTAATTATTCCTGCAAAGTCAGAAATAAAATTGCTAACAAAATTTACCTTGCCCAGGAAGGATTGAAAACCTTTCTTATTCACTGGAAGGGGAAGTTCCTTGATAGCTTTCACCCATTCGGGGTCGATTGAAACTCCTTCCTTGGATACCACATGTCCTAACAGCTTACCTTGCGGTACTCTAAATACATATTTTTTTTGGATTTAGGGAAACCCTGAACTCCTGGTACTTTTGAAAACTATTTCTAAGTGGTCAAAATGATCATCCTTAGATTTAGAAAACATAGTAAGATCATCTAAATAAATTAGAATAAATTTATTGATTAGCTCACTAAACGCGATGTCCATCACCTGCTAGAATGTTGTCCTGGCATTGGATAAACCAAAAGGCATTTTAGCATAAGAAAATTTTACCCACTTTGTAGCAAACGTGGTCTTGTGTTGATCCTCCTTCTTAACTCAGATTTGATTGTAACCGGAGAAGTCGTCCAACAGAGAAAACATTTCTGATCCTGCTACCATTTGTAAGATTGACTCCATAGAAGGAAGTGGATAATGGTCCTTCAGGGATGCTCTGTTTAGGTCTCGAAAGTCCACACACAAGCGGATATCTCCATTCTTCTTTCAAACTAGGACCAGATTTGATACCCAAGTACTATGCTTCATTGAGAAGACAATGCGTGACTCAATTAGCTTGGCTAGCTCTTGCACCATTAGTGCTTCAATTTTTGGGTTTACTGGCCTTTGTTTTTGTCAGACTGGTTTTACACCTTCTATTAGCTCAATCATGTGTTGAATGATATCAGGATCATATCCTTCTAGATCATCATAGGACCAAGCCACTATTCCATATCTCTCACAGAAACTGATGAGCTTTTCTTTATCATGGTGTGGGACATCTTTCCCAACCTGAAGGTTTCTACCATATGAGACTTGAAGGTTTATGTAATCACTTTTATCTGCCACAAACTTCCGTCTATCATTTCTTGCATCATCGCAATAAAAAAATTTGATAGTAACCAACCCTTTCGAAAGCTTGTTGGATCTGATTTGCATGATTTGTCCTTCATATGCCTCAGAAATATTTGGTTGAAGTTGATCAGCGAATTCTCCCAACTATTGGATGAACGAGGCAATGTGTTCATCACTTTCAAAAACCTACCAACTTTGATCATTGTTAGAAATTGTCGGTCAGACTACTACTCATACAGATTTTTTGTTATGTATAAGGTTATAGGTAGGATCAAACTGAGCACCAATCATGACCATGTGGTCTACATCACCATTTTGTCTTCGGGGAACAGTTTAGATGTTAAAGGCTTCAAAAATCTCAACTAGATCCCAGACTTGGTGTCAATAGGATCTCATGTGGACATTCCTTGTTGCAGAACTCCCTCAAACTTGGTTGACTACTAGTTCAAAATCTTTGAACACCATTAATTTCTTAATGCCCATTCACTCCGCAAAGCTTAAACCTTGAACTAATCCTTCATATTCGGCCTCATTGTTTGAACAAGAAAAATGGAAGCGGAAAGACCTTAGCATTTTTTCATCTTGTGGGGATATTAAACATATCCCCACTCCAGCGCCTACTTTACCTCTTGCTCCGTCAAAGTATAGCATCCATAGCTCATTTGCCTTGCTACCTCTGAACTCTTTGTAGCTTTCAGGAGCACTTGGTCTTCATCATAAATTACATAGGTGCCCAATCCTGTAGCATGATAATTGCCAAAAGGGTCACTGTCCATATGTTCACTTAATAGAGAATCTTCTTGGTCATCCCAGTCTTCGCTCACCTTTTCTTCCTCTAGTAATTCAACGCAATACATTTCTTGCTTGGTGATAAAGGTATGTGTGGCTTCAAAATTGATCAGGGCTTCATCCGCTACATGTTTAGAATGCAAAGCCTTGGATTCTATCCTCATTTTTGTGTCATGCTTGGTTATGAGAATCATATGTGACCAATCCAAGGACAGGTATCTACCCACTTTTGAAGTAATTTTTTAGGATAGAAAAAGACCGAACATGGGAAGAACATCAATGATCATAGCATCTTGCAGCACTATGATATTAGGGAAAGCAAAAAGAGTTAAAGGAAGTGTCTTGATGACACCTATGGTTTCAAATTTGTTCCCATCAAGATGCATTACTCCCCTTTTCATAGGTTCATAACTGAGTCCTAAAACTTCGGCTATCTGTTTAGGCATAACTATGGTGCTAGCACCATAATCAATCATAGCATTATGCAATAACTTCTTTCCTATAATGAGAGTTAAGAAGAAGGGTTGGGTCTTTAACTTATCTCTAACTCCAGTAGGGGATTATTTTGTATTGTTCGTAAGGACTTTAGCCAGCGGTAGTTGATTAACAACCTTTGCATTGGCTAACTACTCTGTTGGCGCTACACTGACCTTTTCTTGAAGTGTCTTCTACAATAACATTTTTTACTCTAGGATAGCTAGAATGTCCCATAAAGACACATTAGTGGATGATTTCTTCAATTGTTTTACCACATTAAAAGGTGACAAACTCAGAGGTTTCTGCTCCTTGGCTCTTGTTATAATAATTTCCTTCCATGGTTGAGATGGTAGCAAGGCAGTGGAAGTTCCAAGAATCTGATCAAAAGCACCTTTAAGGTGTGGGTTGGCTAGATGCAGAACAACTAACTTGCTGGAAAATCTCCTCTTTGAGCGCGTGTTATAATCAGATTACACTTGCGGTGTTTGGATATCAATGTATCATTAGCAAACACCATTACATCTTCCTCCATCCATGAGAAAAGCATGTGATCAAGAGCAATGTTGGATTCTTGTTCTAGAGACATTCCTTGCATTTGCGTGATAAGAACCGCACTCTCCATTTGTGGTGAGGGATATGCATAACCCTCGTGGTTTGGCATCGCACCTTGGCTGCGTTGTTGCGCCACTTTTTGTTGTAAGTTGCCACATGGATAATTTTGGGGCATATGCGCATCGCTGCAAGGGAAGCACCATGAATTGATGTCATCAATGAGGTTATTCTACCCTATGGTTAATTCCCTACTCAAGCTTGGTGAAGTGCTCGTTAGTAGAGTAGGCACCGACACCATTTGGTTGACCATCAGAGCTAGTGAATTAGTGTGAGAACCGCCTTGGTACTGATTCTACTGATATGAGGACCATCCACCTTGATAGTTTTGATAGGCAGGTTTCAAAGGAATTGATTGGTTTTGTTTGAGGTTGGTTATGTCATTTCCCATAGTCTACAACATTTCTTTAAGGTCTCTCATTTCATCTTTGGAAGGACTAGATGTAGACGCTAAATTTTGTGGAGCTTCCGCATATATGTACATTGACTAGGGAGTTTTAGGTGCACTAATTGACACGGCTTCTTGTGTGGGAATCGATATTTCAAGAAATATTGACATGATAGGTTGAGGAGGAAAATTTCCACAATCTATCAAATGATTCTTGGCTTTGATAGTGACACCATAAGTATCTGGTAGAGTAGCTCCTCCCAAAGACTTGACCATCATAGAAATGTTAGAATTGATGGAATTCAGATAAAATATGAATGCCAACTTAGGAGTCAGGCATATAGTAACAGGGATCCTCTGCCAATTCGTGTGGAATCAGGCATTAAAGTCCATCAGAGCCTCCTAAGGGGCTTGTTTTATGACAGATAGTTGATAATACAGCGAAGAGCGATCTTTGTCATTTGAGAACCTCTCATAGAATGGATCTTTGAGCTCGTCCCAGGTGCGAATAGTGCTAGGTGACATTGTTCAATACCAATCCAACACCTTTCCTTTGAAAGACATGGCGAGAAGCCTTAGAGATATATTTTGCATTTTGATCCTGTGTACTAGACACACGTCCACCACATCTTGTAGATGTTCTGCAGGCATTCTTGAGCCATCTCTGGTAAACTTGGGTATAGTTTTCATAGCTAAAACTAGGATAGCACCCCAAACAACGGGTGCTACTGGGGTTGCTAGGGGACTTCTGGTGTCCCATGCCATGTAATTTCTATTGGTGGCTGGCAACATGGTTAGAGGAATGGGTGGTGGGAGTGGAATGGTTACCAACTAATTTGTAGCTTGTACTGTTCCTAGTGGAGGTACTAGTAAACTGGGGTTGCTTGCGGTTTGGGATCTAGTTACAGGTCGATGGCTCATACACCCTTCTAAAATACAAATTCATTTAAGCTTAGTCCCACCGGCTGTGCCAGAAAAAGAACAAATTGTTGACGCCAAAATTTGACAGGGTAATAGTGTCTTAAATGGGAAACTCAATTTATGGGGGACCTTTTGTGCTAAACTAAGTGACCTTCAAGTTTTTAGAGAAGTCGACCTCTTCTATAATGGGGGTTTGGAAAGGGAAAATGAAATGCATATAATAAAATAAAGTCTAACCTAAGGTGATGTGCCAAGAATTAATGATAGGCACAATAAATCATGGATCTAAGGGCTTGATTTGTATTTGTAGTGTTCTAGAAAATCAGAAACTAAAGATTATAGCATAGACAATCCATTCATTGACATACAATAAAATTGCATACATTTCTACTACCAAGAAGAGTCATTAGACATGATCTAGATTAGAAAAATTGCATTCAACATATATAGAAGTTCTCAAATGAAATGTTCAGACAATAAAAGCACAGTTTACAGTTTAATCAAATAGCATGAAAGAACATAAAGGCCAAACAATTGGCATAGTCTGAAAGTCTTTTGCAATAAAATAAAGTAGTAATAAAGGCCTGGTGTCTTTTCCTAAAACCAGTGCTCCTCCAGAATTCTAGACCCTTCTCTCACAATAGAGAAAAGTATATATAGCAGAAAAACCCCAACAATTTCAGAGAGTAGCCACTTAAAATATTTCATAATCCCCTGGCAATGATGCAAAAATAAGAATATTCCCCAAGCCATTTCAACAGAAAAGATTTGAAACCAAGCATCTGGTCATTCAAGGCACATGTGCATCTCCTGTGAATGACGGCAATGGTCCCAACAAGGTTAAAACATACAAGTTTCACCACCTCGTGCAAATGATTATGACATGCAGTGGCCAATCGAAGCATTTGGTTCGCCTAGTTGATTGCCCGAATACGAGATCCGTCGACTAGGCACATGGCAGCATTTCACTACCCATGTGAAACTTTATCTTTCGCCATTGAATACTTGCGCCAAGGTTACATGTGTTGAATGGGTGGAGCACTTAACCAATAGTGGAGGGAACGATCACTAGCCAGGCGCAAAAAAGAGACGTGGTAGCATTTCGCTGCCCGTAGTCATTATTTCATCCTCATGCTGAAAACCTTGCGAAGAGTAGACATGTAGCAAGAGTATGTCGCAAACAAAAATTTTGGAGCCCATCAAACTCTTTGGAAATGAGGGCTTTGTGGCACTCGAGCAGAGCCTTATGAGGAAGCAAGAAGGAATGATAAAAAATGGCCCACAACTACGACACATGGAAGTATAGTGAGGGTTCCCAGGATGTGAAAGGAAGGGAAAAACTCATGGTGCACAGAGTAGACACATGTAGGGGGGAAAGCAAATTTTATAGAAGGCTAAGTTAATCTCCTGTGATGTGTGAGCCGATATCTAGAGGAAAATACACCAGCAGGGAGCTTGTTAAATATTTATTAATAGACACCATATTTAAATTGAAATATGCCAACCATCTAGATTAAGATTGCAAAATGCATGTATGGATAATTAATTAACATTATGATACCTATGTGCATTGTATCTTATCTTTTCCAACCAAATTGTACCAAACCTATGTTTTCACACAAAAACATGTCTAGCACTTTGTATAAAAATTTATTTGCTAAAGCAATAAGAAGTAAAAAACCAACTTTGGTGTATCTCTTTAGGGAGGAAAATACCCAATATAATTTGGAAATAATACATTACTTGGCAGCCTATAAAAAATTAGCAGGCCTCACAAAATTTAGAATGCAGAAAAGCCATAATTCCATAAAATATGAAAGTAATATTATTGGGTTTAGATTACTTTTCGTTGACTTTACAAGTCATGTGGAAGATCATCTAAACCCCAAATGCACCTTCATCTTTAAAAATATGTAGTTTTTAGATCGGTCCTTCATAGATATTGTTAAACACTGGGAAAGT
This sequence comes from Sequoia sempervirens, assembly GCA_007258455.2. Lineage (NCBI taxonomy): Eukaryota > Viridiplantae > Streptophyta > Pinopsida > Cupressales > Cupressaceae > Sequoia > Sequoia sempervirens. The sequence goes on from VDFB02066400.1 coordinate 20,166, forward strand.
GAGCTTCTAAAAGTAAGAAGCACCGAGATCTATGCTCTAGAAAAAAATTGTAGTCCTAAAAGATCTAATACATCAACTTAATGAAATAGTTGTTAGTATTAAACATTGAGTACTTTCCTACTATGATTGATTGCAACCTTGAAGAACCATAAGTACAAGCAACATTTGACCCATGTTTAAAATCATAAGGGTATGTGCAGGATCATCATGGAAAAAATAGGCCCTTAAGTGGCAAAAAAATCAGAAAAATCAGAGTTAGGCAACTTGACGTAAAAATTTGAATAAGTTATCTATATTATTTCAAAAATATGTAAGAATAGAATTTGTATCAAATTGAATGTATTTTCTAAACTACTAGGTTTATTTTTTTTTTAAATCTATTTGGTGAAAATTTGAAATTTCAATGTAGTAGTACTTAAATTTTAGGGAAAAAATAAGAAGTGTTTGTCCAACCACCCTAACCACAATAAAATGATAATATTTTTTTATAATATTTTAGATATAAGTAGAGGACTCATGTCCCGATGTGCTGCATATTTTTTTGTAATTTTTTTCCAAGTAAATAATTAATTATGAATTCTTTATTACAACTTTTAAAAAATATAAAAAACTCATATGTCTGACCACCTTAACTTGGTCAAAACTTCATGAAATTAATTTTTTCTTTTTTTAATCCTATAGTATGAGAAGCATAAAATGTGATGCATGTTTTGGATTCAAAAAATGTGATACCGTTTGAAAGCTATAGATGTTTTTCAATCAATCTATCAATCAGGACTTTAGTCGTAATTTGAATAGAAAATGAATAATAATTACTTATTAAATTCAAAGTAAAGTATAATTTATATTGGTGGAAAGTTGAGAATCTCCTTTAAAAACCCTTTTTCGTTTCATCCATTTTGGGTAAAAAAAAAGTTGTCAGCCACATACCCATCATATTGCCACTTTTTGGCCCACCATGATCCTGCACATACCCATAAGAATTAAGTTTCAAGAATCGATGGTGGTGATATAATCACTATGGGGTGAATTCAATTATAACCCATGTGTTTATAAATCTTGAAATTTAGGTTTAAAGCTTACCCCATGTAGTGTTGAAGTGGTAAAGTTATGATATGAATATCATGGAATACATTTCAATGTGACTCTTTAGAATTGGGATTTAAGCTTTCCTCCAACACTCAATTAAAGATTATAGGCTTTCAATAAGCTTGCTTTGAACTTTATCGATGAAAAAAAAGAAAGGTTGGGTATGACCTAGAGCCTCAAGACAATATAATGCAAGGTTACAAGATCAATTCCCAATAAATCTATACCAATAATCCCTAATGAATAGCATACTCAAATGCTCCAAAATTCTTAATGAGTGACAATATTACTTGATCTAATCAATTTACAAAAAGAAAACATAGGAGAAATGAGATATATTCATTTACCTTAGCAACATAGTCCATTTTTGTGAGTTTGAAAGCAATTCCAAGACAACAAAAATAGAAATCAAAGAACAAGCTTAGGAGAATGCAACTAACTAACCTTCAACATCCTTATTTTCATCATTCCCTAAAATAATAACATATGCTAGCTCCTTAAATTCTCCAACAACCCATCTCAAGGATCTCAACTTCTCCTACTTAGCCTTCTTTTCCAAACCCATTTTGTAACTCATCTCAAAATCATTACAATGGATGCTACAACTAATTGCAAGCAAGGAATCTTGACATTGGTTTAGGAATTTAGACTATCTCCTATGGTTGCACCTAACTTCCAAACACATTATACACTCACTAAAACTTGGTGATGAGGCATAATACTTTTGAAAGTCACAACAACAACACATCTAGTCTTCTCCTACCTTCCAATTACACCAACACTCCAATCATCATTGTTCTCTCTCTCTCCTCATGATTCTCTCCAGTGGATTTCTTCAAAATTGATGGGCGTCTATCCTTTTATGCTTTGATGACAGTCTGAAAGCTCTCATTATGGTGTTGGTTGGAAAACTACTAGCAACTATTCTATGGCATTTTCAACAAATTTGTTTTGTGCATATGTTTCCCTATGTGCCAGTTTTGTCCTCCAAAATTTTTGAATGGAAATGTGTGGAGCAACTTTCCTTAGTAATGGCATGGCCATCCCTTCCACAGTGAATCTCCTCTGACAAAAATCTTCTACCCATTGTGATTCAATAGGCGTACTCAGTTCCATGTTTGAAAGCTCTCATTTTGGTTTAGGTAGGGAGAACAATGACAATAGTTGGGGACTCTTGACATCTTTCTACTCCTTCCTATTCCCCTTTTTGTCCCATTTCCTTCCTAAAATAGTGCATGAATTTGCAGATTTTATGGGTTAATGGGAGTTTAAAGGTTGCCAAGCACCATTTCTTCCCACATGACTTACCATTTTTGGACAGCCCAAGGAAAAAATGCCATACCTTAGTGAATGTTGGTTGTCCTTGGTAGGGGTTCTATGCCCAACGCCATTCGTCCAGTCCTACATGCTATTTTTCCATGTTATCTATCATCTCTATGTTAGGAAAATGGCATGGAGAGATAAGGGTAGGGTTAAGGGTTAAGGTAGAGGCTTGAGGAGGGAGAGTGGGTAGGAGGGAGAGACTTTCAAGAGAGAGAGGGGAGTGGGAGAGAGATAGAGGGTAGGGGGTACAAGGTTTTAGGGTTATACGGTTAAGGGTTTAAGGGTTAGGGTTTATTTTTTTATTTGCATTGATGTATGTTTTATATATGTGTATAATAATTTTATAATTAGATAATACTTAGTTTTAAAATTTTCATAGTTTCCCATGGAACAATTGAATGGAACAAATTATATAAGTTGTATATAAGTGTATATAATTTGTATATAATTTTAATTTAGATAAAATGATTTAAAAAAAAAAATCACTACATTTCAAATAAGGATTGAAAGCATACATGTGGGTTTACATGCAGCCAAAAAAAGTGAGAAATGATGCTATCAAAGATTCTTGAACTTGAGAATTTTCCATGGAACAAATATGTACATATAATTGTAATTTAGGCAAAATTATTTTAAAAATATTCACTACATTTCAAATTAGGATTGAAAGCATATATATGGGTTTACATGCAACCAAAAAAAGTGAGAGATGATGCTATCAAAGACTCTTGAACTTAAGAATTTTCCATGGAACAAATATGTACATATAATTGTAATTTACATAAAATGATTTACAACTATGTACAAGTTAGTATAAGTTCTCATTTGAACATGTATAGGGTTACAAGTGAGCTTGAAAACCATGAATATAATCTAAGTCAGATTCTGGTTCAGCCCGCTCTTCAATAACATGTAGAATTTTTTGATGATCATCACTATCTAGTCTCCATTTTCTTTGGCCACGTGCATGTGGAACTACATGAAGATGTAGAGTGGTAGCAATTATTAAGTGACTATATTGATAAACCTTGTTATCAGGTTGATAGTCAAAAAAATGAATCCCATGCTGAACAACTTTTACTTGATTTAGATATGTCCCTTGCACTACAATAGAACCTGCATGGTAAACATGAACCTAAGGTAAGACATATGACCGTGTGCAACATTTTTGTGCTCAAGGTTTGTACAATATATATGCTTAATGTTTATAATGTAATGTACACATGTGAATACAATGTATATAAAATTTTAAATTCAAACTCACTTGTGGGAAATGACATTCCATCACTTGTTTCAGGGTTTTGTTAGCTTATTCCTCTCTTAAATTGCAACACAATAAATAATAGCTAACACCTTTGATGTTTCAAGACTTTCGCTATGACTGCAAAAACATCTCTTGTACCAAATTTACACAAAAAATTCTAAAAATAGAAATGTCTCCTAAAGATCATTAACTAGATATATATAATATTTAAATTATTGAAAACTTGCACGTGTACCTTTTTCTAACGAATCCTTAAATATGGTCATAATCAATTGAGATCAAAGGAATGTCTTCAAATCTTTCTTCCTCATTTTCATCATATGTTTCTGAAACAACTAGTGGCACAATATCCCATTTACCAACATATCCAAGTTCTTGATTGTTGTATGCATAATCAGAGTTTCCCTCAATGCACTCAGTACAAAAACAAGAGTAATCCCTTGTGTCTAATATCCATCCATGGCAACTATCTGAACTCCTAACACAATGCAAAGATCTTATTTTTTCTACCCTCTTGCATCCATGCATCTATCTTCTATCCACGCTTAGATACATATGTACAACAAAAACTTATGTGAAGAAATATGTACATATATATTTTAAATTTAAATAAATTCAGGAGGAATTTTTATTTAATGTAATTTATAAATAACCGATATCTCCCAAAACACTCTATGTGGAATGTGTCAATTTTTTCTTGAAGATGTGTCAACCACATTTGATGCAAAGTGTTTCTTGCACCATTCAACAACATCATGTGCATTGTCTAGACGATCTTCTGTATAACTCATTTGATGCTTTCTTAAAGCTCGTTTGATGCAAGCTCCTACTCCATCATGCTCACCCTTCCCATGCCCACTCTCAAAAAAACTCCAAACATGTGGTATTTTGTAGATTTTATGATATCTCCAAAGTGCATAGAATGGCCGTGAAGATTTGAATTGTGCCGCACATCCATCTGACCATACAAAATGATTTTTAAATTTTACACCCACAGCTATAGGTACAATAAATATTGTAAGCGGTGTTGGACAAAAAGTGTGTCATGCTCTTTATCATCACTAATATAAAAGTGATATTCTTTCTTAATGGCTCATTCTTCATCGTGCTCAACACCATCAATTTTGATTGTGCGTTCGATGTACACATGAACCATAATAGTGATTTGGCACGAAAGTAATACTCACGATTGAGATCTCCTTTTGATGTACAAAGGGCAATTTTCTACAAAAGTCAACTTCTTGATAGAACTATTCCATGTGGGAAAGTATCTCTCAATTTTGGAATTGTTGTGCCTTTCCACTTAAAAAAGAATGATTTATGTATGAGGTGGTATCAATTTTCAAAAAATCTTTCATAAATTTTCAATGGGAATCTCCTCTTCTATAGTTCAACCTTGTGGATTCTTTCCCAAAATTTGTTTGCAACTTTACATACTTGTACTTGTGTAGTAAAATATGTGAATAACCTAATAAACCTCACTTGATCAGTGAAACATTACATCAAATAGAATCCAAATAACAATCTATGAGAAATTGAAACAAATAAACTCTCTAAAAATAATGCTTACCTCTTGCAATTTACTGTCTTTGCTAGGTCAGTATCCTCAATTCTTGAAGGAAATTTAGCCAAATTTCCACATGTCTCACAAATTCCTTTTATGCAGTTTATTTGAGGTCCATTTTCATGATCACATAATATAGACTTTATGAACAAACTTGTCTATTTAGGAGGTGCATTTTGAAACCCACATCTTTCTTCTCTCATCTTTCGAAACACCTGATAGTAGAGATCAAATTCAATATGATAACGACAACAACAAGTTTCAAAAAACTTGTTTATCTTCACATAATATGGCTTTAACCTTTGAAACATTGTTTTCCCAATCTTTATATGAGGATATGCATTACAAAAGTTCATATACATCTCAAATTGTGTTATTTCTAGCCAATGTTTGATATGATTTTCATAAATACTAGGTCCAATCCTATGTCTCATAACATCTCTAGTATTTGATGATGGACGAGTCCGATCATGCCAAAAACCTGAGACCAAGTTCCTAACAACATCTTCAATCCTGTCAGAATGGGAGCTCTACACATAATTGCCTAATTGCCTTCTAAACTCTCATCCAAAAACTTTCTCTTTTTCTCATATTTTATCAATGTGGTTCTACTATAACCAATTTCAGTTGAAAATGCAGACATTTTTCTTTTTCTTGCTATATCTTGATGTACAATAGATGTCAACATCACACTTCTTGTAGTGGCCTTATCCACTAATCGAGATCCTTTCCCAATGGAATCTAAACCCTTTTTAACATTTTGAACAATATCCCTTTGTAATCCCATGTGTTTCTTCTTATTTGATGTTGAATGAACACCCAACAATTGTAATGACTCTTTGAACTCATCATGAAGAAGTAAACGTAATAACAATTGGGTTTTTTCAAGTGTATCAAGATGATTGAAATGATGATTGACCATTCCATTTATAGATTTAGTCATTGACCTCTTTCTCTTATTATAAGGCTGGTTGGCATAATATTTCAGTTTCTCCATATCCATTTCAAGTAAATGATCTAAATTTCTATGAGAAATTTGTTTCCTCACCTTCTTAGCTAGTTTTATATGCTCATCCATACCAATAGGAGGAAGTGATCCCGACCCCTCTCCAACATGCATTGTTTGAACTTGTGCCTCCTCCCTATCTTCAAGGACCATGCATTCTTGAGTGAATTCATTTGATCCAATGTCTAGATTTGGCTTTACTTGAGCATGAAAACTTCCTGCTTGTTGAGCCCTTCCTACATGTCACAAAATATTTTGCAAACAAAAGTGAGAGATGATGTTATATAAGTGAAGTTTATGTATGCAAGCAAAAAAACTGATAAAACATGATGCTATAAGTGAGAGAAGTTTGTGCTAGTTTTATATTCTCATCCATACCAGTAGAAGGAAGTGATCTTGACCCCTCACCAATAAGCATTGTTTGAACTTGGGTCTCCTCCCTATCTTCAAGGTCCATGTGTTCTTCAATGGATTTATTTGATCCCAGCATCTAGATTTGGCTCGAAACTCCGAGCTTGAAGTCCTAGAGCATAAAACATAAAAATAATTTGAGAACATTAGAGTGATGAAAATAAAGACCAAAGACACAAAACACAAATATTGAAACAAAAATAATTGGCTTAAGGAATTGGAGTCAGGGATCATATAAACATTGCAACTTGCATGACCAAGATGACTTGAGGACATTTAAAAGTATTTATAGTCATTCAAGTGCAATGATGGTTAGAAACCTTCAAAACAAATGTGTGTTAAGACATAATTTAAAGAATAATCTATCATATATAACTATTATTCCTTGGCACCATATAGCTTGAGTTTTGATGTATTCATGTGTTAGTCTCGGAAAACCTGACATTACGTGGCTTTAGTATAACTTGAGTTATAATTTTCAACTAATTCTAGAGCTTAGAATTGGGCATTTATTAAAATATTTAAAAAATATTTTTTTAAAGGAACTATTGATCATTAGATTAAATTCAATGGGAGTTTAAAAAATCTTAAGCTAATTAGATGTTGCAATGTAGATTGGATAGGGGATATTGATCACCAAATATCAACATTATAATGCTACTTCATTGTACATGAAGGTGTAGTTTCATGAATAATTAAGAAAAAATAATGGTTTCTTTCAAAGTGCAAAGTTAGAATATGTAGGAATTTGCAAAGCCATAAAATAATTAATGTGGTTGAAAAAATTATGAAAATCAAAGTGGCATAGTGAGGGACACAAAATTTAAGGTTTCATTGGAGAACTAAGCATGTATTGAAGTACATTATCATTTTCTTCATGAACAAAGTAAAGAGAAAATTGTGTAGATGCAATACTCAACAATGATAATGTGATGACAAAAACATTAAACAAAGGTATTGGTAAAAGATAAGTGTAAGGTTTGTAGGGAAGGATTTAATGTACAATATTTTAGTTTAAGAGTACATTTTAAGTTGGGGTATTGTAAGTTGAAAAATGGTATGTACATTAAACATTTCTAATTTTAATAAGAAAGCCAATGTAAAATGTATGCACATACAAATTTATGTTTAGGTGTACTAACCAAATTATTGGGTGGAGTAATGCACAAATTATGGATTCCATCCCATCAAATGAATACTCATGTTTTTTCAAAGTAAAAGTCCTAAAAACACACTTGAGAGTGAGAGAGAGAAGAAACAAGCATGTACCTTGTTTCTTTCTATGATAATTTTCCAAGTTTTGTTCACGCCTCTTATGTTCTTCTTTTGACAATTTTCATTGAGACGCATTTTTTCTTTTTCTTTGTTGTCCCATTTTCTTCTTCAACTTAAAGATGACTCAAAACAAGTCCTCTACCAAATTAGTTAAATTATCCTCCAAATTTTTCCTTGATTGATAAAAATGAAAAGTTGTCGAGCTCCAATATTTTCCTCCTTGATAAATGTGCAAAAACTTCTCCAAAATCTGCGCTCCAAGTGATATAAATGAGAATTAATCTTACAATTTGATATCCAGAATAATGAAAAATAAGCTTCTATTTATATGCATATGGGATGGGAAAAAAATTATTCTAGTGTACATGGAATAGCTAGATCCTAGTTTAAATGAATCAAGTAGTAAACAAACAAGTTATTTCATTGTGGAGTTTGTTGTTATTTAATTCATAGGTATGCACAGCTTTTATCTAGTAATTTAAATTTTGTTAAAATTCAAAATATATATTAGAGGTATAATTTGAATTGAATTTTTTTAATTATATTTGAGATTGAATTTCAAGTTAGTTGTCAAAGTATATAATAGAGGTATAATTTGAATTAAATTTTCTTAATTATATTTGAATTGAATTTCAAGTTACTTGTCAAAAGCGTATAATAGCTTCGATATAATTTTGAATTGAATTTTCTTAATTACATTTGAGATTGAATTTCCAAGTTACTTGTCAAAAATATTATATCTTGTTCTCAACTCAATGGTTCATGTTGCTTAAGTCATTTTAAAAAAAATATTTATTGTGATCAGCATGAATGAACTTAATTATAAAATGGCATTGATTTCCCTAAAATTCTACTAGAGATCAAATGTATATTGAATATAAGGAAATGTAAGTTGTAAGAGATCATAAAATAAGAAAACATGTATGTATATTGAATATTTAAAGCAAATGCATACATATATTATGTGTAAGCATGTTTAAACCATAAGCAAACACATGTACATACATGTAAAGGGATTCAATACATATAAACATAACACATATTATAAGCAAAGAGGCAAATGTATGTATATATCATATAAGAAAATATATGTACATATCATATAAACAAAATGTAAATTAAAGATCATCAAATGTCAAATACTAAAGATCAACAAATAAACAAATAATATGTATATCATATAAGCAAATGTAAGTTAGAGATCATCAAATCTCAAATACTAAAGATCATCATATATAATAAAATAAATGTGGTAAAGATCATAAATCCTAGTGTGCATGGCCTAATATGAATATCTACTCTAATTCGAATGGCCATCTGTGAATGAGAAGCAGGATCTGCTTTGATGGATGTCTTTGAGCTTTGCAAATAAAATTGTGTACAAGATGTGTTAAATACATATAATTTATATTAAATAAATTTTAAATGAAAGTTATTTTTAAATGAACTTATATTTTTAAATATCAATCTAGATCTATGTATACATAAATATTGCATGTACATATACACATGTGATTATATAAAAATGTAAAACTCACATGTCCACTAGTAGCAAATTCATCCACAGAGTCACATCGATCATGCACACAATCTGGACCAAGGCTAGGAGTGATATGAGGTATGTCCACCTGTAACAATATATATACATATATATATATCAACTTACATGAATATCGGATTAAAAGTAATAATAATAATGAAAAAGAATTGAAACATGCACATGTACACACATACATGCACATCATCTGATATTGGATGACCTAGAAGTCCTCTCAAACGGTCACCTCCACCATATCCACCAAATGGTCAAGCGATGAATCAACATCTACATCCATCTGATCTATCCCATGTCGTGCTAGAAATGATGAATGTAGAGGACTATGAAGGTGAGATGGCATCGACAATGATGAACCATAACCAATCAACATATTAGTAAAACCCATAGTTTATGCAGCTGTCGAATGAACTGTAGGTGGATCCTGATGTGCACTAGTGCTCGGCTGAGAGTGATGGGATCTTGGAACTGAATGACCTCTGCATCTAAAATGATCTTTAACATGCTCTATATCGATCCCATTGTCTGATGCAATGTTGAATATGCCTCCAATGAGTCCTCAGCCAAACAATGCAAAGTCATGTGTGCCATATCTCCTGTAAGTGCATCAAGTTGTGTAGGAGCAGGGATGCCGACCACTGTAAAAGGATCCATGGTGGTCCACTGTGTTGAAAATGGCATGGTCGAGAATATCACGGACATCAAATACTGACCTACACGATCATCAAATATCCTAGTGGTGGCAGCCTCAATGTCACCTACAGTGCCAATTGCTTCCTTTTGGGAAACAATGACAACCTCATCTACTATGGGGGCTAGAGCTGGGGTGAGAGCAAGAGACCTCTCACCAACCAATACCCTAAACACTAGGGGTGGTCTATCTGCTTGATGATAGGTGGGCCTATCAGCAATCCTACCACGCCCTTGACCAGCATATGGTGGAATGGCAGTGGTTAAATTTAAGGCCCAAATGGACCTCGACATACAAGCTGAAGACAAAATACAATGGACTATGTTCATTGTTTGGGTATATATACATGTGCTATAATCGTGGGTAGATCAATGAGGCCATAGCATGATCAACACATCTAGTGACTTGGTATCCTCTAACCTTATGCACATTTTGATAAAATGGAAAACAAGTGGCTATCATTTCTTTGGTGACTTACTATCTGTATTTGTTTAAGGGGAACATCACCATGTACTTCTTCCATGCGGGAAGAATAGCGATCACTTTCTATCACGGGGAATATGCTAGTCCTCTCAAGTTCATCTTTAGTTTTCTAGACATGCAATATTAGCATGCATGGTTCACTATATATCGGGGTTTGCACCACATTGCTAATGAATCTCAATTTTTAATCTCATTCTTGGTATTTGAAAGCAAACAATGTCTAGTGGGTGGAACATGATCACGCATTTTCCATGTTATATATATATATATATATATATATATATATATATATAGTACACCTAAAATAGCAATGAGACTTTGTTAAAATAATATATCTAGATAAAGGGAATAAAATGCAAAATAGTTGTAATAATTCATCTACTCATCAATAATATTTTTCATACCATTAACATTTATAAAGAATTGAGAGAACAACTATAATCTATAACATAGCATCATAAATGGTTCAAATTTTAAAATGAAAAGATGAAAGAAGAATAAGAATACAAAGATTAGTATAAAATTATTTGAAAATAATTGGGTCCATAAAAATATCTAATTTAATAGTTGTTAACATAAATGAACTTCAAAATAGGATTATGTAAGTGAAAAAAAGTTATATTGCCTTCATTGAACCTAAATTTATCTAGTTAAGATATGTCTAAAATTAAGAATTCACACTAGAATATCAATATTCCACAAGAATCTCATAAAGAGGATGAATTTAATGGAAGATAATATAAAATCCTCCATATGAGGATGAATTTTATCATTACATTATGAGTGAATCATCTCAATTATATAGCGAGAACATATGAAAATTATAGATTGGAAAAATAATCGGGGCATTTTATCATATTTTTATATGTGTATAAATTTTAGATACAATCAAACTATTATTTAAACTTATAGGTGCATAGCTATAAAATTGAATCGTTAAAACTAATTTATTAAGAATCCAAATCTAATAAAGTTTGACTTCATATTGCATACTTGTTATAAATATCTCATAATCCAACCATACATTTTATATATGTTAAAAATATATAGTGTTATTAGCATAATTTTTCATTATATCTTGACGTGGATCTCCTTCAACTAGATCAATTAAAAATTATTTGTAATGTTGGAGGAAAATGGATTTAATATCATTATCTAGTTGTCATGGAACTACCTCTCTTGATAAACGATAGATATTATCCACTCTCGAGAATGTAAATATGTTTGAGATATCTAAAAAATAATTTGTATCCCATATATCCTTTCATCCAATGTAGCCTATCTCTTAATTGAGATCCTCTACCACAATTAAGTTCAAATCTTCTAAGTTTTATTTCAGCAGGCTTAACCACTCATTGCAAAAGTTATTAGTAAGTGCTAAAGCCAAAACAAGTTTTTTTTTTCTATTTGGATCCATATTTTTTTTCTATTCTAGATCTTTTTCTAGCCATATTCTTATTGTAAGATCATAGTAAGGTAGTGCAATAGATTTAGTCGCATCATTCCACAATTGTATCCACTTACCATTTTGATGAGGTCTAGGAACATCAACCAAAGGGATATTAAGGAAGCAAGGTGATCAATTTTATTGAGGTGGGAAGTGTTGAGCTTGAAGGATAGATTATTAGGTATGAGGAATAAGAAGTTTGAAAAGTTTAAAGAATTGGGAGGTGATATATGAGATAGGTTTAATAGAATCTACTTAAATAAGGGTGTTTTGTGGAGAGGGGACAATGGAAGAGAAATAACTAAGTTTTAATCTATCAATACAACTAAGTTTCCCTTAGTTCACCATCTCTTTAGTTGGTCCAAGTGAACTAGTGATCAGTATAAGAATATTTTTTGTCTAAAATGGGATCTAAACCCCTCATGGTATTTCTAGTTAGGATGTAGGAATTCAATTATTTTTTAGAGAGTTTATGAGAACTAAACCAGCTTGTATCTTGGTTTTTTCCACCATATAATATTCACCTCCTTGTGTGTTTAGTCATAGGGAGGCATAAAATCCCATTCCCACAATTTAACTTGAGGATGAGGGAGTCATTAGGCATACAATAAAGAAAAATGAATAGGTATTCCTTAGATTAGTGATGTAAGCACTTCGCTTCAATTGTTGGGATCCCCTCCTCAATAGATGATAAACTTGTAGAGAAGTATTATTAGGAAAGGTGGGTCAACCTTGCATCCTAATATTTGATTTGT
>VDFB02066401.1:0-11951 GCA_007258455.2 Sequoia sempervirens
GTCGGTGAGACATCTTGCTGAAGCCATCTCTCTCTTGGCGAGATCCTTCCGATGACATCTCCATTTCGATGAGACTCTGATGGATCGGCGAGACCTTACGCCGATATTACCTCATGTCGATGAGACTTCCTTCTTTCACCGAGACATTACACTGAAGTCTCCTCTTTCGCCGAGAGCTCATTTTACTTCGGGGAGACCTTGCTTGGTCAGCGAGACTTCATGCCGACACCACCCCCACCTTTGTCGCCGAGACATCACACCGATCGGCGAGAGACATAGAAACTCATAGCGACCGAAATGTCTCGGCAACCCTTTGGATTTCAAATGAACAAAACCAAACCGCCATCGGCCAGACAACAAGAGGGTCTCAGCGACTTTTTCCTTGAGGAGTTTTATGCTGAACGGAACTGAGGCATGCTTTACAGCTAACTTCCCTGAGAGATATCATCATGTGCAGGATATAATCCTGCATTCAACAAAGAAAACCATAGTAAAGATCACACAAACAGAAGTTAATTAATCAAAATCATCATTAAAATGAAACCTGGGTAAGCAAGGTGTCATTAAATCTTCAAACAAAATGATCATATCAAAGTTCGGGTTTCAAGTCCACCCGCGGAATCCAAGCCAGGGAGAAATTTCAGAGAATTCTGAGCCAGGCGGATTCCAGCGGAATAAACATGAAAGCGCCCATTAGCAACTTAATCCGATCGTTATCAATCAAGGAACAACATGTGAAATCTCAAAATAGCATAAATCAATCATAAAATGTATCATCATTTGCTAACAAGTCCAATTACTCCATATTTCTTCACATTCCATCAGATTCCAGGAAAATCTGCACATGACAGATTTCCGTGAAGGAGGAGACATTCACAAGTTTGGAAAAAATAGGGAACAACAGATTTCAGGAAAATCCGGAGGAGAAAGAAATCCACGAAGAAGGTGCATCTCCGGAGGCCTCGAGAATTTTGGGAAAATCGGAGGAGAGGGAAAAAATCAGAAAATCCACCACATGGAATTCCGCGAAGACCAAAAATCCCCAAACCCATGCTTAGCTGGAGTTTGAGCGAGATCCAGAAAATCCAGATGGGGAGGAAAATCCTAAACTAGGGAGAAAACTCGAATTCCAACTAAGGTAGAACCAAACTCGAGATAAAACAAAGTATAGACCCAGGAAAAGCGAAAGGAAACTTTCCAAGACCAAAGCCAAAAAACAAAGGCAATGAAAGCAAAAAGAGAAGGGGGGACTGATTTTGTTCGAAATAAAATGGGGTGGTTATGCAAGGCATAACATTACTTGATGTAAACTTTTACATTCGACATGGTAATTGCTTGGAAGCAATCTTATATATATATATATAGTTCGTTATTCTTACAAGGAAATGAATTTTGTATCAATATCTTTAATTGGTAATGTGAATATTATGTGAGATTTCCATGTTTAGTAAGGTTGGGGTACCTTTATAGTACTTTTGTGAGTATGATGCATATTGTTATGTTATTATTATTATGCAGAGATTTATTTGGATAGTTAGGTGATGTAGTAGTATGTTGTTAGGATAGGTGGAAAGGGCGAATTCATACCATTGGACATATGGGGACATACGAGAATGAGATACGATTGCTAGAGTTTTTTTTTCTAGTGATTCAACTATTAGGAATATGTGCTCTAACTCGTATGCTTGAGTGAACAAGTACTAGGCTACGTCTCCACCTGAATTAGCAGGTCTGAGCGTGCCTCTAATCCCAATGGTGGTTGAGGAGATAACATCTAGGAAAAAGTTATACCCTAACCCTAGCCATTGTCCCCAATTAGGGACAATTTATTCAGTTTGTGACCACCTTTCTGGGTTCTCATGGGATAATGGGCAATCTCCTATACCCTATGGTTGGAGTGTTGCACTTGTGTGAATGTTTTTGTTGGGTTATGTGACTGTGTGACTCCAATGTCTAGCTTTGAGTATGGATTTAGTTCAAATGGTGCTAGGTCCTTTGGTAACTTAGGTTAGTCACTATTGTGATCATTCTCATTATTTATGTTTTGATGTGAATGTCTCCTTTCAGTAAGAAGTTATTTTGTGATTTATGCTTAGTGTCTGATTGTTACCTATTTAAGTGAAGTTAGCTTCTAGGTCGGATATGTTGATGGTAACTATAATTGTCATGTGGGTGAAAAAGTGTGATTTAATGTTATTATATATGTATATATATTGTTATGGTTATTCTTTGGTGTGAGTAAATATTGCTTATTAATATTATTATGATTATATGTGTGAAGGAGGTGATTTAATATTGTCATGGGTTTGCACCAATAAGGTATTATGTTAATGTGTGTAGACTATTATGTGTTATAAAATCACCATGTATGTTATTATTATTGGTGCGAGGGGATACTGAATTATTATTATTATTTATGCAAGGGTATTATTTACTAATATTGCTAAGTGTTAGTATTAATTAGTTGCTATATTAGTATGTGCATATCATTATGTTCATTATTGTTGCTTGTTATGTTTAATATTATAATTATGTTATTGTTTATTGATTTTGGAGAAAGGACCATTTGATTATTTAATTGTGGTTTATTGAATAATGTTTATTTTATTGAGAAATGGAATTAAAAATTAATTAGTGTTTAATTGATTGAAAAGGAATTTGGAATTTGAATTTATTTATTAATTAATTATTTTTGAAACTATCTCATTTCAGGTTTCGTTTTTTAGTCAGGAGTTTGTGAAAAATGATTTTTTTCTATGTGGATTGGGGGTGAGAAATTATGCATTTTTTGGGGGTTTGAGAATGGAGAGAAAATAGAGAGATTTTACATGGTTTTGAAGTAATTTTTCAAAGGTTTTTGGGAAATTTTGAGTGGTTTTGAATTGAAACTTGGAGTACAGTGAATTGGATTTCAATTATGGTTTGAGGGGAATGGATTTGCTGCTAGATTGTGTGGAATTTTAATTTCTGATTGTGTTTTAGATTAGAGATTTGGGTTTGGAAAACTTCTCCAATTTTCAACTTCTTTTTCATCATTGTTCTTTGAATTTGAGGTAGGATTTTTCTTAATTTTTTTAATTTATGCATTTCAAATTTATAGGAATTTGAAAAGTGTTAAATTAATTAAGGTTTTAATGTTTTTTATAATCTAGAAAAGATTTGGTTGCTGGGTTTCTCATTTTGTCATTTGGCTGTAATCGGGTATGCCGAAAGGATGGTTTTTAAGGGAGCCATTTGTTGTTTTACATTTTGTGAATTTTTGAGTCATTTTTAGTCAATTCCTCCCATGTTTTTGGGTAGTCGAGGGTCAAGTTTGAAATGTGTTTTTTATGGATTTGGATTTTGAGTTGATTTGACTATTTTATGGCTGACAAACTTAACTACTGTCAAAAGGGTTTTTAAGGGAGCCATTTGTTGTTTCACATTTTGTGAATTTTTGATTTGTTTTTGGTTAATTCCACCTACATTTCTGAGTATTTGAGGGTCAAATCTGAAATGGGTTTTTGATGGATTTGGATTTCGAGTTGATTTGACTATTTTATAACTGGCAGACTTGACTGTTGTCAAGAGGGTTTTTAAGGGAGCCATTTGTTGTTTCACATTTTGTGAAATTTTGAGTCATTTTTGATCAATTTTTCCCATGTTGCTGAGTAGTCAAGGGTCAAATTTGAAATGGGTTTTTGACAGATTTATATTTCAAGTTGATTTGATTGTTTTATGGCTGGCAGACTTGACTGCTATCAAGAGGGATTTAGCTCAGTTTTGACGGTTGTATAGGAGGATATAGCTCTATCCTTTGATTTGTATTGTGTTGTTCCATCTATGCTTGAATGTGTTTACTATTTGTATGTTGATAATCCCTTCCTATTTGTGAAATCTTGTGTTGGGGCTTTTGTACTGTAAAGGGATCAATTGTACCAAGGTTATGCATTGCTGGTCTTGATTATGAACTACTGAGAAAGAGAAATTAAGGTTGGCTGTCATGTTATAAGATTGTGAAAATGATGTAATGTGCTTCATTATATGTGTTGTGGTATAATGATCAGCTTTTGGGTTTCCTATCCATTTGTGTTATGTGTTGGGCCTCTAGAAGTATCGCAAAGTCTTTGTGAAAGTCCTTGTGATTTTTGGTTGATTCTTGTTTTAGGTAGTCTTCTTTGGATTTTTAGTGTCAACCACTTATTGTTTTTTGTTGCTTGTGTGCGGGGCCTAGTGTTGTCTCCTAGCATGGATGGAGTGGGCCTTAGAGTTCCATGTGGTAGGGTGGTATTTTCCAACCATCCATTGGGGTTTAGGTGGTTCAGTTCATGTGCAACATGGCCTTCTAGTTCATTCCAAAGTTGGTTTTATGGTGTAGATGATATTTCTAAGTAAATTGTGTCCAATATGTATTATATATATATGTACCTCTCAGATGAATGACTCTTGTACATTGTAGCATTTTTGTAAAGGAAATGTGAATGAATTGATGGGAACTTGAAGGTATATTTATTGTTTTTTTTTATGTAATGAAAAGGTTAGCATAGGAATGTTGTATTTATGATGCATATGCACTTAATTTAGTGGTAGATGTGATAAATCTTCATGTACCTATTTCATGGTGTTGATTAGGAATAGGTTCATATTGGCATAGTGTTAGATGAGGTTTAATTATAATTAAGTTATGTTATCATATGTAATTTCATGTATGAGATTTAATTTACATTCATAGGATTGACCGGACATGTTCTTAGTGTATCATATTTCTTTCTATAGGTTTAGTTAGTGTAGATGTGTCATAGTAGGAATGTTAGGGGACCGTGGTGGGTAGGTGTGTAATTGGGCTATGATTAATGTTACTTCTAGGTCATAATGTGATTATGATATGATGTTAATGTAATGATGCTATCCATGTTAATTTGTTGAGTTGCATTAGTTAGTGTCCCTTTAGTTTCTTTAAAAAAATATTGACATGTTATTTGTGGACTTTTTTATTGATCCACTGGGTCCCTTAGCAGGGCGTTACATCAAGTCTTAAGTATGTCAAGAAAAAGATTATTTGTGTTTCTTGTTCCTTTTCTTAGACTGTTTGATGAAAATAAGATTAGACTCTATTGAAAGAATTTATATATATTGTGTTGGACGCAAAGAGCGAGGCATTTGTAAGTTCCCATATCTAGTACACTGTCATTTTCTTGTGTTGTCTATTCATTTTCTCACATTGTTTTATGAGGGTGAAATCTGTGTCTACTCACAGGGTTTATGTCTATCGTATTGGAAACAAACCATGAGGCATATGTAAGTTCCTAGATCTTTTGCAATGTTGTTTAATAGTTTTTTACGTACCTACAATTGTAATGTGCCCTGCTTTGTTCCAAACTTTTCCCGATGTGATAAAGTGGAAGAATTTTTCAATTCCTAATATTTAGTTTCTATTGAAAATATTATATGCCTTTCTAATGCTCATCAATATAATCATGTATTTATGTCCAATGTTCCTGCCTATGCATTATGTTTTAACAAAGCCATTGTGCTTATATAGTTCTTAACTTCCATTTATTGTGAATAGATTGAAATGTAGGTGTCATTAATGAATTATTCCATGAATTATTCAACCTATTGAGCAAAGGATTCCTTGCATTTTTTATTCATTTTCCTAGATTATTATTCATTATATCTATCACATTGGAAGCAAAAAATGAAGCATTTGTGAGATCCTATATCTTTTACACTGTCATTTTCCCCTTGTTTATTCACTTGCTCAGATTGTTTGATGAGCATCGAATCTATCCTTGTTGACAAGATTTATGTCTATCATGTTAGAAGAAAAAAGCGAGGTGGTTGTAAGTACCTATATCTTTTACAGTCTCCTTTTATAGTTTTTGACATCTTTGCATTATATAAGTCAATTTTCTATTAGAAACATTTCATCAATACAAAATGTTTTCTCCTAACCACTTACAAAAAATTTAAGTATTCTCTCATTGGCTATTGGTATTTTTCATGTGCTTTTGTATTTTCCCAATTGTAAATTATTTTTCACATAAGAAACAGAAAAATATAATCAATTCCTAATATTTTCTTATTATTGGAAATACTTCATGACTGTGATGTTCTTTGATATAGTCCTGTCTTGGCACCCACTGTTTCTGTGTACACATCATTTTTACAAGGGCATTATGCATTTATTCGTAGCTAATTTTCATTTACTATGAATAGAATCAAATGCATGTCTCATTAATGACTTATGCTTCAAAGTTTTTATTTTGTATAGCAAAGGATTTCATTTTCTCAGATTCTTTGATGAGAGAAAAATATGTGTATACTGACATAGTTTATATCCATCATAGTTGAAACAAAAAAATGAGGCATTTGTAAGTTACTATATCTTTTGCATTGTATTTTTTGCATTTCACTTTCTCCGACTATTTGATGACACTAAAATCTGTCCCTGTTCACAGGATTTATGTCTTTTGTCTTGCAAATGAAGTTACATAGTAAAAGACCTATTTCCTTCAAGTTCAAAATTGGCAGAATTGGAAAGAAGTTGATTTGGTTTACCTGATTTCTTGAACACATTTTCAACAACCATGAGGAGCTCCGATGGTGATAAATGCTATCCAGATGCATGGAAACTACAATAGGTATGTTTTGTATCTTCACAACTCCTATTTCCCTAGCATGGTTCACCTGCCAAGTCCTACAAATTTTGAAAGTCATTTGTTAGATAATATGTTCCATTGAGAAGGTTTATATCTACTCTCTGGGTAATATGCTCTATTCACAAGATCTATGGATAATTTGATGAGGGAGAAAATAGTCTCTATTGAAATGCTTTATATCTATCCTATTTGAGACAAAAAAATAGGCCTTTGTAAGTTCCCATATCTTTTACACTATCATTTTTGCATCGTTTATTGATTTGCTCAGATTGTTTGACAGGGGTGAAATCTTGGTCTATTGAAAAGGCCCATGTACATACTTATTTGCAATGGAAAATCGATGCGTTTGTAATTTCCTATATCTTTTACAGTCCTACTTTGTAGTTTTTTACATCTTTGCATGTGCGATGGGCCCTATTTTATTGCAATCTATTTTTTGGCACCAGAAAAGGACAAATTTAGACAATCCCTAATCCTTCATTGTTATTCAAAATTTTACATGGATTTCAAATGTTCTTTGATCTAGCAATGTCTTCCCATCCTATATTTCTTCCCGTGCATCACATTTTAATGACAAAATTATGCATATATAGACCCTAATTTTCATTTGTGTTGTTTATTCATTCACATTGATTGCTTGATGAAGTTGAAATATATGTCTACTACCACAGTTAATATCAATTGTATTGGCGATGAAAAAGCAATCATTTGTAAGTTCCTATATATTTTACGATGTCAGTTTTCACATTGTTTATTTGCTTACTTAGACTGTTTCATAATAGTGGAATCTGTGTCTGTTAACAAGATTTATGTCTATCATGTTAGAAGCAAAAAATAAGGAAGTTGTAAGTTACTTTATATTTTACAATGTTATTTTATAGTTTTTTGTGGCTTTGCATTTTATGGATTAATGTCTATTGTTTCTTGTTCTTTGCATTCATTACTCCCCGACTTTCACTTATTGCAAATAGCCCGAATTGTAGGCATCATTAATGACTTAAATGGTGTCAAGTTTTAAGTATGTGGAGCAAAGGATAGTTTGCATTGTTTATTAATTTTCTTCAACTATTTGAAGAGGGAAAATTAGTATCTCTTGAAAAAGTTTATATCTATCATATTCGAAGCAAAAGAGAAAGCGTTTGTAAGTTCCTATATCTTTTACACTCTCAACTTTTGTATTATTTATTCATTTGCTTGGATTATTTGATGGAAGTGGAATTTGTGTTTGTTGGAAGGGTTTATGTATATCGTACTTGAAGTGAACAACAAGGCACTTGTAAGTTCATGTATTCTTTACACTTTCATTTTATAGTTTTTACATCTTTGCATTTTATGAGTTTCTACCTATTATTTCTTGCTATCTACATTTTATGGCTTTATGTCTATTCCTCCCTGTCTTTGAATGATTTTATGAGTCAGTCTCTATTGTGGAATTAAAGGCTTAACACCATGATTCATTAATGTCAATTTCTCTTTTTCCCACAACTAAGAATTGAACTAATATTTTCTCTCCATGCATGCATGCTAGCTACACTTGAATCTATTAAACACATTTCATTAACTTATAATGCTTTTTTGCTATTGCAAATATTTCATGGATTTGTATTTTATTTTGATATAGTCATCTCCTCGCACTGAGTGTTTTTGTCAATGCCTTGCATTGTAACACAGACATTTACCATTTTTTCATGCTTTATTTTCATTTATTGTCATTGGGCTCAACCGTAGTCATCATTATTGAATTATGTTGTCAAGTTTTAAAAGTGTCAAGCGAATGATTATTTGCTATAACAAACACTTCATCGATATACTGTCTTTAACTCAACAAGAGAGACTAACCCATAAATGCACTAAAAAATAGAGAATAGTAGGCATTAACCCATAAAATGAAGAGATAGAAAAAAATATAAAACAATAGTGTAAGAGATATAGGAACTTACAAATGCCTTCTTTTCCAATTCTAAAATGCTAGACATAAACCCTCTCAAAAGGCACCGATTTCACCCTCATCAAACAATCCAAGTAGATGAGTAGACAACACAAAAATGAAAGTGTAAAAGATACAGGAACTTACAAACACCAACTTTGTTGCTTCCAACATGGTAGATGTAAACCCTCTCACTAGACACAAATTTCAGCCTCATCGATCAACTTGAGAAAATGAACAAACAATGAAAATGGTACTTTGCTCAACAGACTTAAAACTTCACACCATAAGCCACTAATTACACCTACACTTTAGTCTACCCACAATAAATGAAAATCCACAAATATTAAATGCAAATGTACTACTTAAAACACCATGCGTCGCCAGAAACAGTGGGTGCCAAGACATGACTATACCAAAAAACCCATGAAATATTTCCAATACCAAAGCTCATTACAATAATTAAATAAATTACAAAATGACAAAACCACAACAAAAATACCAGTAGTGAATGAGAAAATTGCAAAAAAAATCATTAATTTTCTTTTACAAAAGTAATCCCCAAAACATCGACATAGCGATATACATATTTTGTGTGCATGATTTCTGATGCACCATTTTACTAGGTAGCATTCTACCGAAATGAAAATTCGCAAATAGTAAATGCAAATGTACTACTTAATATTGAAAATATTTCATGGCTTGCTAATGTTGTTAGATATAGTTTTGTTCTCGCACCCACTATTGCTATGCATGCATAACATTCTAATAATGGCCTTATGCATATATAGTACATGTCATTTTCATTTATTGTCAGTAGACTATAATGCAACCACCATTAATAGCTTATGGTATAAAGTTGAATGACTTGTAGTGTTTATTCATTTTCTTAGATTGGTTCACAAGGATGGCATCTGCATCTATTCACATAGTCTATATCCATCATACTTCAGAATGGGGGGAATTGGAAAGAGATTGATCTGATTTGCTTGCCTTCCCAGATAGGTCTTCAACTAGCATAAAGACCTTTGATGGAGATAAATGCTTTCACAAAGAGCATTTCCACATACCAGTAGCTACCTTTTTGTGTGTGGTAACTCAATCCTTGCCTGGAAAAGAAACTGTTATCACCCAATTGTCAATGTCTCTTCTCTCCTCTACCATGTTGTTTGAATTCACTCGATATCATTCCCTCCACATGTAATAACTGCATTCTCCATTTTCTTTTGTATTTTATTCCGCCGAAAGATGCAAAATAAATGACTCACTTCTCTCATTCTTCACATTCTCATTTGCTCAGCCAATTTACATCTATCATATTCAAAGCGAAAATGAAGAGGTTTCTAAGTTCCTATATCTTTTATACTATCATTTCTATGTTGTTTATTCAGTTGCTTCAATTGTTTGATGAGAGAGAAATATGTGTCTATTGATAGGTTTTATTTCTATCATGTTGGAAGCAAAGAAAGAGTTGGTTGTAATTTCCTATGTCTATGAAATCCGTGTCTATTGAGAGGGTTTATATCTATGATATTGGAAGCCAAAAATAAGGCATTTGTAAGTTCCTATATCATTTACATACTCATTTTTTCATGATATTTATTCATTTGCTCAGAAAGATTGATGAGAATGAAATCTGTATCTGCTAGCAAGGATTATTTCTATTGTATTGGAAACAAGAAATAAGACATTTGTAAGTTCTTATATCTTTTACAGTGTCATTTTATAGTTTTTTCCATTTTTCCATTTTGTCACTTAACATCTATTATTTGTTCTCTGCATTTTATGGTTTAATGTCCATTGTTTCTTGTCCTCTGCATTTTATGTGTTCATGTCAATTCTTCCTTGTTTGTTGATAGTGTTTATATCTATCTACCTCAAATTTGAAGCAAATCTGTCTGTTTTTCTTTTTTAATAGTTTCAACTTATAGGGATGTGGGTGATGGATTGTATGCCCTTAGTAATAATATTTTTTTCTTCTAAAGTTGCAGTGGTGATAATTTGTTCAATTTGTGACTATGTTAAAATAATTGGATTTGTAATCTCTCTTATGTGATTTCATTTTTTTGCTATATTTCAGGAATGATTCTTGCATGAGCTCTGATAATATGGAAGGGACTACTATGCTTTATTGGAAGTGAATCACTGATTGTGTTTGTTCTTTCTGGAAGCATGAAACCTGGATTTAAAAGAGTGAGTTTTAAATCTAAAAAGTCTCAAATGGGCATTTTGTCAGTTAACATCTATTGTTTGTTGTTCTTTTCATTTTATGGTTTAATGGCTATTGTTTGTTGTCCTCCGCAATTTATGTGTTATTCTCTACTGTTTATTGTCCACTGCTTTTAACTATTTCTTGCGTGAACTAATTACTACTTTCAATTTCTTCATGCAGTTACCCAAACCAATGAAGTTTGAAAAGAAAACTCACTTGGCGCTCATTGATATCCATGCCACTATGATCAGAATGGAATTACCATTTTCACATGCATCAAATTGACTGATTCAATGTAAATAAAACTATTTGAAATTCTATAAACTACATCTATTTCATAATTCATTGTAATGTATCAACCATCACATTTTTGATTTGGAGAACTCAATCAAGGATATTTATCCTGGTTTAGATAAAACTTATTGAACAAAACTTATCTCACCACATATATGTTCAAAGATTTTTTAATATGGGTATTCATATAAGGGTGGTCCCATAATACTGGTTTACAATTTTTGGCCAAACTGGACACTGAAATAATTTTTTCTAACTAAATCTTCACTTTCGGGCACCTATAGTGGCTAAACCGTGAGGAATTTGAAGATGATGCAAACTAGTGATTTGTGACATTTTGTCTGCAGATTCTAAATATATTTTTTTCAAAATTTTTGGAATTAGATTGCACTTCTTTTTCCATCTCCTTCGAAAACTAGTTTTTTTTTAGTAAACAACATTTTTAAGGAGTGATGCTCATCATTATAACGCATAACTTTTTTCCATGAAGGATAAAATATTTTTTTTCAATTTAGATTTGTAACTATGATATCTAGTGCTTCCAATTGGTTATATAGTGTTTTATTGAATATTTTTTTGTTAATCAAGTTTCAAATTCAAACCAATTATAATTCGGTTATGAAATGAACCATTATAGCGTGTAAATTTTTTATGTATGTATCGAAATTCATTTTTTTTTTGGATTAAAGGACTTCAATATCTGGTGCACTCATATTTTCAATTTTTTTTTTTGATAATCTTCTATTTTTCCACATGTGCATAACATAGAGCTTCATTTTTGATGAAAAACCTATGTTTAATCAAACTAAAAAAAATACATAATAAAACTAAAAAATATTAAAATTATATTCGATGGATAGCTCATTTTGAGGAATAC
>VDFB02066403.1:0-22510 GCA_007258455.2 Sequoia sempervirens
ACAAATTTTCTTCTTGTCAGTACACCTTTTCTTTTGTCTCCAACTATTTGATCCTTAGAATGATTCTTCTATACATACTTAGGAGTCTTATGATTCTTTTCCAAACCTTCCTCTTCCACTATCATCTCTTTTTCTTTCTCTTCTTCTTTTTCTTCTTCTTCTCTACAAGGGGGTTCATCAGATTCATATCTGTTTATCAGCACTGAACTCTGATGTAATTCTTCATCCACTTTAACACTTTCACTTTCAACTATCTTCTTTATCCTTTTTTGTAGTACCTATATTCCTTGCTCCTTGTAGAATATCCAAGGAAGATTCCTTCATCTAATCTTGCATCAAACTTTCCTAAGTGAACTCTTCATCTCTCCTGATATAACATTTACTTCCAAACAATCTAAAATATTTCACAATAGGAGATTTTCCATACCATAGCCCATATGGGGTCTTTGAACTATTCAATCTTCCTTTTCCTCTATTAAGAATGTAAACTATGGTATGAATTACTTCTCTGCAATAGATATCTGGTATATTTCCTTCCTTCAGTATGGTTCTTGTTGCTCCCTAAATTTTCCTATTATTCCTCTCCATAACTCCATTCTACAATAGAGTCTTAGGAGTTGATAAATGTGTTTTTATCCCATAATCTTCACAAAAATTAATAAACCCATTCGGGGTGAACTCACCACCTCTTTCAAACCTTAAGAACTTTATTTTTAAATCTATTTCATTCTCAACTATACATTTAAATTCTTTAAACTTATTTAGAGCTTCTAATTTTTCTTTGAGGAAGGTTACCCAAGTCATTCTAGAGTAATCATCAATTAACAACATAAAGTACCTATCACATTGAGAGTTTCTTGTTCTCATAGGTCTTGACATAGGTCTGTATGCAACAACTCCAAAGGTTGTGTAGTGGAGTATTCTTTAGTTTTCAACCTATTCTTTGTCTATTTTTAAAACTGAAACTCTTTGCAAATTGCATTGATAGGCTTTGTAATTCTTGGAATGTCTCTCACAACATGAGTAGAGATGATCTTCACTAGGCTATCAAAATTGATATGAGACATTCTTCTTTGTCATATCCAACTTTCATAGATTTTAGACATAAAGCGCTTACCACTAACACCTTTGAGATGATAAACATTCCCTTTTGTCCTTATTCTTGCAACAAACAAAGTTCCAAAGCTTCCTTTCCATATTTCATAGCCATCATCTTGAAAAACTAGATTTTATCCTTTGCTACACATTTTTCCTACACTGAGAATATTATGAAAAAGACTCTTGACATTAATAATATTATCTATCTTATGCTTTCCATCAAAACTAATTGAACCTTTTTCAAAAAATCTTAGTCAATGTTTCATCACCAAACTTAAGAAGACCACCATCATACTTTTTCAAGTTTAAGAAACTTACTTTTATCACTTTCCATATGATTTGAGCATCTGCTATCAATTATCTAGTAGTTTCTCTCCTCTCTTGCATGAAAGGTATTCAACATAGTTCCTTTAATATTGTGACTAGTTTTTGGAGCAATTTCCTCTATACACATTTTAGGGTTAGAAGAATTAGTTCTAACATTCAAAACCATGAACATCTTCAACTCATCACTTCCATCCTCTAAATAGTCTGATAGCTCACCATTAGATGTACCATTGTCTTCTTTAACATAAAAACTCTTCTTGAAAGTTGTCTTTATGATATTTATGTTTGTCATTTAAAACTTTTCCCTAGACATTTTGAAGCATAACGACCTATCTTACCACAATTGAAACACTTGAAGGGTAACTTACCTCTATATTTTCCAGTGCCCCTTTCTAATGTTCTGAATTTTTTTTGTTCCACTTCATCAAAGATCATCCGAATTAGATTCATCACTCCTCTCTTTCTTGCTAACTTTAAAAGAATTTTCTTTCTTTGGAGCATATTTGTCAAAATCTCTTAATTCAAATTGGTTAAAGAACCAAACTATTGATCCAAATTTTAAGCCTCTTGAATATAAAAAACTTTAGCATTATAAGATTTAGGAAGGGTTCTCAACACCTTCTTCACAACTTCACCTTTCTCTAGTTTTCCACCAAGATCATTGATGCAATTTACAATTTCATCCACCTTGAGCATGTAGCTTGCAATATATTCATCTTCTAACATCCTTAGGTTTCAAAATTTTCTTTGAAATTCTACATCTTTACTTTCTTGACCTTAGCATCTCCTTCATAAATTATTTTCAACTTCTCCTAGACCTCTTTAGCAGTTTTGTAGGTTCTCACCTTCACAAGTTCTAAATCAAAAAGCCCACTCAAGATAGCATTCCTTGCTTTGTCATTATTTTCATAATCCTTGATATCATCTTCACTTGTTAGATTAGTAGTATGTATACTATATCCATCTTCAACTGACTCCCATACACAAAACCCTAATGAGATAAGAAAGTCTTCCATCCTTTCTTTCTAGAAGGAAAAATTTATTCCATCAAACATAAGAGCTTTGACACCACTCTTGTGTGCTATCCAAATCAACCTCAATGATTAAGCTTCTTCCAAGGAACCTCTACTATGATACCAATTGTTAGAAACATATGACAACTGAGAGGGGTGGGGTGAATCAATTGTATACTAAAACCTTAAAAACCTCATTAATCTTCAAACCCTTATCATGCATACATACAAAATGAGCTATATTGCTTGGACAAGCATAAAATTGTGTTGCAATAACAACAAACAATAGGTTCTAGTAAAACAAACCTATACTCTCTGAACTCCATTTTAGTACCTATCCTAGAAGTTAAATTTCTACAATAAAACATTTCATAACAACTATCTACCCTCTAGCAACATCTATCCTGAGGTGCTCTAGTCTACTAAGGTATCACTATTCTCTTCAAGTAAAAGAATATTCTTCTCACATATGTCTACGAAAAAAAGGAATCACATTACTAATTTCCTCTCTAAACAAAAATCAGATACATGATTCAAATAGAACAACACAATATTCAATCATATCATTCACATGACCCATGTTTACTTTCAACATAAGTATTGTCTATTTTAAAATGAATTAAGTAAAAATAACAAAAGAAGGTATGTCACAAGTATGTGTATGTACATAGATGAAGTCTATGTGTATACACATATATGTGCCTACTTAAGTTATTGGTTTGTGCATACATTTTGAAATAAACCATTAAATCAGATTGCAATCATTTAATAATATTCCATTTGACATTTCTTTCACAAAAATAAAGAATCCAGAATAAGTTTGTATTACAGTTTCTCACATATTGTTGTTTCCTTTACATTCACACAAACTATGATATCCTAATATTGTTTTTTTACATGTGAACATTCACTATTTTAACAAAGAAATACTATTTCCAACTAATAGTTATAGAAAAAGTTGTTTCATGTAGAACGTTCATAATTAACAAGTAATCAATGTTGTTTCAACTTAACAATTTAATGAACAAGACTATTTTTCAACTACACATATACTATTACAACAAATCAATGTCGTTGGCAACATAATATTTGTTGTTCACAATTTAATACAATATTGTTTCAAGATAGGCCGTTACAGTTTATTATAAAACAATGTCATTTCCAATAGAAAATTCACTATTTACATCAATACAATGTTTTTTCAAGCTAAACAGTTAAAGTTTATGACAAAACAATGTCGTTTACAACATAACATTTACTATTTACATCAATATAATTATGTTTCCAATAAACAGTTGTAGTTTATGAAAAAACAATGTCGTTTCCAACAAAATATTCACTGTTTACATGAATACAATATTGTTTTAGGCTAAATAGTTATAGTTTATGACAAAACAATGTCATTTACAACAAAACATTTATTGTTTACATCAATACAATTTTGCTTCGAGCTAAACAATTATAGTTTATGACAAAACAATGCCATTTACAATGGTTTATGGTTGTAGCTTCAAGCTCCATTGCCTCATTTTCCAGGATTAATTATTCTAACATTTTTATATGCAATTTCATGTAAGAATACTAAAATGAAGCTAATATCAACTTTTGGGAATAGATTTAAAATTTTTGGGTGACATTCTAACTGCCAATCATTAATGATAAAGTGATCAAATCCATGAGATCAATCTTAACTAGGTTTAGTTTGAAACCCTCATTCATTATTTACATATACTATACATCTATCATTCTAAATCAATCTTTAGTCATTAAGTGCTATGAAAAACATGAGGGTCGAGTTTGTCCCTTAACATCCACCCTCAGTTTGGGGCATAGTCATCCACATGTGACATGGGTATCATTTAATGTAAATGATAGTTTACTAAATTACACATCCATCAAGATAGGGAATGAGTTTATTGTTTGGCTTTAATCCTTCATGGATTAGGTGACGAGTGTTTTCACGGTGTCTCTGTGTTATTACAGTATACATGCATTTGAAATATTTACCAAAAATATATATAATACAAAGTCAGGCATCATAGAACTTTGCCGCCATGGATGATGAGACTTCCAGAAGGTTTACAAAGTGCCATCGATACTAGATTAAGGAGGATGGTATTCCACCAAACAACCACCATCTCTTAGATATACAAAGCAAAATAAATGAAGAACATATAAATGTTATCGAAATCTCTTAAGGAGATTTGACTTACCAATTAAGGGTGGTATCGACCATTGCTCACACAACTCCTATTGAAGACTATCATATTAACCAAAAGCTCTATGTTGAGATAAGAAACAAGATTACATGTAGCCTATGCTATGATGGCAGTTGTGAAAGAAAATATTACAAAATAATAAAGCCATAGATCTCAAGATGTTGTGAAACATGCATTGATAAATCTAGTTACAAAGGAACCAATATAGTCATTTTACAAGGAATACAATCCGATTCATGGGAGCTCAAAAAACTATTTTTACTAAACCTATATAACCAACAACATACCAATTCGACTATGCATCGAATATAGATAATACTGTAAGGAAAATTTTAAAAATAATAGCTTTATGAAAAACCCATGAATTACCTCTAAAATTGAGGGTCCAACTTCAAAATTTTCCATAAATCTAGGTTTGATGACTTGTACACTATGAGTGGTGTTGATCTCTCACTCAGAAATGACAAGTTTCCAACATTTTACTGCCCTCCACCAAGGGGCCGATTCCATTAGGTAGTGGGAATTAATGATTTTTGCCGCCCAATCCTCTGAATTTTGAATATGGTATTACTTCCTTTGGTAGACCACATCCATCGTGGGATTTTCTCACAATATCGATTTAAATTTCATCTATTCAATAATGATAATTATCATTTTTCAAACTCACTATATATATATATATGGGTGATCCCACAAAACTAGTTTACAATTTCTGGGAGATTCTGATTTTTGCTGAAATCACATATTTTTAGAAAATATAATGATTTAAGCCTTAAAAAGTTCCATTTAAAGCATTCCAATTGAAGAGGGTTTGATCAAACTACCTTAGATCAAACCCCCTTGGATAGAACCTTGCTAGTTTTAAACCATACCTATAACCAAGTCTCTTTTACACCTATCAAAATGCTGATAGAAAACCACTTTTTATTTACCTTTTGGGGGATGAAATGAATTCATTTAAAATTTAGTTTTTGTAAGTATGTATTCCTTATTATAAGCTTCTCAAAAAGTATAATTTTAAATAAATTTAATTTAATTATTATATTTAATTTTTATTTCTTGTGAATGTAGGTTTTTCACCGAAAATCAAGCTCTTTGTTCTGCACATGTAGAAAAATAGAAGATTATTAATTTTTTGTTTTTAAAATATATGAGTGCACCAGATATTGATGTCCTTGATCCAACAAAAATAAAATTGAATTTTGATACATACAAAAACATTTATGTGTTATATGGTCTACCTATGTTTAAATTGTAATTGGTTTGACTTGGAAACTTGATTAAGGAAAAAATATTCAATAAAACACTATGAAACCAATTGGAAGTACTAGATATCATAGTTACAAATATAAATTTGAAAAAAAAAAAAAATTTTCCTTCATGGAAAATAAGTTATGTGTATATGAACGTCAATCCTTAAAAATGGCGTTTACTAAAAAAAAAGCTAGTTTTTGATGGAGATTGAAAAAGAAGTGCAATTTGATTCCAAATTTTTTAAAAAATATATATTTAGAATCTACAGACAAAATGCCACAAATCACTAGTTTGCATCATCTTCAAATTGTTCATGGTTTAGCTGTTATAGGTGTTCGAAAGTGAAAATTTAGTTAGAAAAAATTAGTTTACTGTCCAATTTGGCCAAAAATTGTAAACCAGTATTGTGGGATCACCCATTATATTTATATTCAGATTTTCTCACACAAATGAATGTTATCGACACACACATATATATGTTTATATATATATATTATATATACATATATATATATTATATATACATATATATATGTATATATATATGTATATATACATATATATATATATATATATGTATATATATACATATATATATGTATATATATATATATATGTACACACACATATATATATATATTCACATATAATTGTTTTCGTATGCATATCTATTAATTATATAAAAATTATATTTCATTTTCATTTCAACAATGATACAAAAATGCATAATTGAGATTTACACATTCATTCACATACCAAATCACACTTTCGTTTTTCTCTAAATTCAACATACAAGCTCAAGATTGAATCTTTCAAATATAAGTTTCCATGAAATTTTATTTCACAATGCATCTTTTCAATCATCAAATCATCTAGGTTTTTGATTTATGTTGTATTCATTTCATTGTAATTGCATTGTATTGGATGGATTCAGTCACAATGATATTTGCTATAATACTTGCATATGAATGGTAATAAAAATCTACATATAGAGGTGTCGTTAGTGAGGTCTGAATGGTCTTAGTTGCTATCCTATTGCATTTTAACATTGAAGATCTATTGTAATCAACTTGATAATTATTGTAATCAACTTAGAGCTTTATTTGTAATATTGAGGAGTTCTGGGAATGCAAGCCAAATTCTTGTAGAAATGCCACCCTGTTGTATCTATGCATTGAGTAGTTGTACTTCATTTGTAAACACTATATGACTTGAAAACTAGAGTAGCATTACATTTGCATAAGAATTTGAGTCCTTTCAATCTTAGCATCATTCAAAAATAGAAAAATCAAACAAGAAACCTTTACTAGCTAAAAGCACTTGCAAGCTAAGTGTTTGATGAAATTCCAAAGGCATTAAATTAGAAAAATTAAGTTAGAATTTGCAAGGGCTATTACAGTGGTATTAGAGCTATTGAACCTACTAGCCTATTAGGTAGTTGCATATCATAATTTCAGATGGCTACTTCTAGCAATTTAGAGGAAGCTATGCTAGAAGAATTTATTCAACATCAGGATAAAATGATGAAAATAATAGAATTATGGAACAAAGAATGTGAAAAAGGATTGGGAAGGTTGAACGAAGAAAAAAAGGCCATCAAGTTCATAGGTGAAAAGTTGAAAGTCGTACCACAGGTTAAAGCAACTCTTCTTAACATTTTGGAAGAGGTTGAAAGTTGTTTGTGTAAGGTTATACAAGCACCCTCTCAAGCAATACGTGAAGATATGGTTCCTTTGGTACACTCCTTGGGTAAGCCAAAACTTTTGCAACATCAAGATGAGTAGGTTAGACTTGTAGTTGTCACTTGTATTAGTGAAATCGTTAGGATTATAGCTCCACAAGAACCTTATGAAATTGGAAAAATTAGATAGGTTATGTAGTTGATGATTGAAATCTTTTAGGGGATTCATGACATGAAAATCCCTACTTTTAATAAGAAGGTTAAGATTCTAGCAACGATGGAAAGGGTACAGCCATGTGTTACCATATGTGATTATGATTGTTTTATCCTCTAGTTATTCAATCACTTCATGAAGACAAGTATGTTCACTCTCTTGTCCCTGCTCCTTGATAAAGATGATGATGCTTACATGTAGCTACAATTAGATTTGTTAGCCTTTTAGAGAAGAGAACTACATGCTTCATCTGTAGCATATGATCTTGCAAGAATATTGGTTGAACAAAAGATCAAGAAGTTCAAGTTACAACTAACTACACAAGAGCTGATTTCATTTGGTTTACAAGTTCCATCTTTTCTACTTGAAGAAAACAAACCATCATTGAGTGGAGTAGCTGAGTTGGATGATGAGTACATTGAGCAACCTGAGCCCTCTTGTGTTGAGACACCTAATTAGGGCATTGAGGATATTTCTACTGATGGAATTAGTGTTGTCGTAATTCCAAATCATAATGAGTGTTTACAAGAGTTGGTAATAGATGGATGCATCATCCTTGATCTTGAGAGGTATATGATTGAGTTTTCAATTGATTTCAGTCTATGGGTTGGAGATAGACATGTTAGTAATAGTATTCCAACACCATCCTCTTGGGTTTTACCTCCTACTTCATGGATTGATGATTGTCCTACTTTGTTGGTTGAAGTTCTACCAAGGAACACTTTGAGGGCAGTGGCTATTGGTATGGAGAAGAGAGATTGGGATGGTGACTTTGGAGTTAGAGGATGGAGTGATGATGAGTTCTTCTCATCTTTAAGCAACAAATAAACTTTTTGCTCCATCATGGACTTGATTCCTAGGCTACAGGGTGCTATTTTGATTTATGCTAGTAGTTTAATAGATGTTGGTATATTTTTTTATGTGCTTTCATTATGAATCTTTCACATATACATGAGACCATTCAGTGTGGATTATATTGTTGATGATACAGGTACATCAGTCTTGGCTACAAGTTTAGGGTTCATGGAAAATTTGAGCACCAGGCTTTGCATTGACAGTTTTGAGATTGACATTGGTCAATCTTATCAGAAGATGATTCCTTTTGAGTCTTGTTCACAAGTTCTTGATTTGGTTCCAGTTTCTTTTTAGGAGGTCGATGTCATTCATGGTGATACCCCTCTTGCTCCCGAGAGTAACTTTGGACACTTTCATTTGCTTGCTAGTAGAGGTTTTGTTGGTAGGACTATAGAGGGTAACAATGAGGTTGTGGTTAGCTCAACTCATCCTGACATGAGTTGTGAGTCTTCATTTGATGATGGTAGTATTGAATGGGATACACATGATGATTCTAGTCTTCAATTAGTGTAGGCAGGAGAGTTTCACCTCTATTACATTATGAGGTGTGCTCATCAGATTTTATTTAGCCCACATATGTAGGATTTTTTCATGCAGAGAGATGGGTTGAATAAGGGATGTTCAAATTCACTCTGTTATGACATACTTCAAACTTCAGGTGATGAGTCCAAGTTGTTCTTGCCAAAGGTTTGGCTCAATTGGACTCTAGGGGTTATCAAAGTGGCACAACAAAAGTTAGTTAGAATTTTAATTTTTCCATGGGATTCAAGTATGATATATGAGGTATATCAACACAATACTTGAAATTGGCATGATGGGGTTGCTTTACAGAGTTGGGATCCAAGAATTTCATTGCTGGTTGATTGGTTTCATTAGCTAACAGAGTTTGACAGTCTCTTGGGTTCTAGCTACATGCAGAGGTTATCGATTAGCATATGTTGCAAGATAATTTAGGATTCGGGTGGTTAGTGAATAGGTGCAGTTGATTCTCCTTTCAGGCTTTAGGTGTTGTGGTAGTTGAGATGGTTTGGCAGTTTTGTATTGCTTGAGGGCAAGAAATCTTTGGGAAGGGAGGATTGTAATGTCCCAGAAGTGGAGGTATATTGATTTATTAATTTAATTAATTAAGTTGTCCACATTAATGATATTTCAAAAGGATAGCTTAATTGATTATTTTAATTAAATATTGGATTAATTATTTATAAAGTTATTCCAATAAATTAATATCTTAAGGATGACTTTATATTTAATTGATTTAATAAAGTGACTAAATAAAATAATAAATCATAAAGTCACTTAAAGGAATAAAATAATATTATTTCTAGAAGCTTCTTGAAGTTGGATGAGAATTCTTTATAAGGAGCTCATTGCAAGCCATTTTGATCATGTCTTGGGTTATTTCTATATTACTCATACCTATGTGGTATAAGTTGAGGCTTGCATTTCCTGAGGGTTTGAAGACGTTAAGGTACTGGTTTCAGTTGTGAAAGATCAACCCTAGCTGAAGTGTTGACGAATCCATCTAGGGTTTCTATAGGTGATTTATTAGAGATTTGATAGGTGCAATAGATATTGTATTATTTCCCTTCTGACAGTTGATGTGATGGCTAGTTTATTATCACATCATCATTGTAGTAGCTGAGGTATTGCTTCAAATTTAATGGTCTTCGACCAAAATTTGAGATTATCGATTGTATTCAGCTTATTTGAGAAGCTAAGTATTTGTGAGTTTGCAATAGTTGATGTATTATTGCAAATAATAATCTTCTATTAATGTAATAACTATTTTATTATTTCATTATTTTGAGGGATATATCGATATGTTGATAAAGTTTATAATTTAAATTTTTTTAATTACTTCAGTATTGTGGGCCTATTCTGAATATTGGAGGAAATATTATTATTCTGAATATTGGGGGAAATATTATTATTTTTGAATATTGTTTAGAAAAAAAAGGTAAAGTAATCTTTTAAGAATATTTGAGAAAAGTAAATATACTTTGTCCGGCATGACACATTTTTACTTCAGGAGGAAATATTATTGTATTGGGAAATAAAGTGGCAAGTTTAAATATTATATGAGACTTTGAAATTATTTTGATAGTGGACAATAAAGTATTGAAGGGAATATTATTCATAGATTTGGTAAATTATTACTATTGTCGAATAGAAGTCAAAGTCATGAAAATTTTGGAATTAAAAAACATTGTTGTGAGCTCTCGACTCCATATGCAAGTACTCCAAATGCATGTTTCACAAATAGCATTGATTCAAGACTTTATCGATGGAGATTATTTTGGGTTGTAGTAGTTAAAATAAAGGTCATGGTTTTATAGTTGGGATGAGTATATTGAAGGTTTGTTCATTAGGAAGTTGTTGGTTTGATTCTACTCTTGTGGGACATAATACAAATTGAGTTAACTTGAGGAAGGATTGTAGGGCCTCAAGGAAGAGGATCACTGCCTATGTGGGCAATAAAGAGGTTGAATTTGTGGAGACAAGAGAGATTTGAATCTGTGTAGTCTTTTGTGTAGTGCTCCTCCGTTTCTATCGTCCTTGATGTTCCTGTAAGTTATTGGTGGGTGGTCATGTCGGTTCAGTGTTATTGGTTGATTGATAATGATATGATGATTTTATGATTGGTTTATTTAATTTGATCTTTAAATTATGTGATAACACTAACAGTATGTCTAGATTGGATTAATTAAATTAATTCAATTATAAGGTCATTTGAGTTAGTTTAAATTAAAACTAGACTTAATATTTCATAGTTGTATTGTCATTTGAAACCAATTGTTTAAAGGTGAAAGTAATATAATTATAAATGGATGAATTAAATGAAGATAAGATAATTATTTTAATTAAGTGATTTAGAATAAATTAAATTATGAAGTATAAAGAAGAAATTTTAATATTAAATAATTAATGAAATTAAGCTATAAAAAAATAGTATGGCTTTGAACGGTAATTAATAATAATTGAAAACCCATTATTGTGCAAGGGTAATTATTTAATAGGAGAGAATAATAAGATTTAAATAGAAATGTTTTGAATAATAATTATTTAAAACAAAATGAAAGTTAGAAGGATAATCTTTGAATAGGGAAAGCTAACGTGACTCCAATTAAAGCTCAAAGATAAGATTTGGAACGAAGGTTAAAGCAAACGAAAAAAATAGAAAAAAGATGGAAAAAGCTAAAAAAAAAGTGCTCATGCATGCCTCACGGAGAATTGAAAAGCATTCTAAGTTTTAAATAAAAGAGAAATACCTGATTTTAACTGATTAGTAAAAGCGATAAAAGATGGTAAAATAGAAACTAGTGCACATGCACAACTCAAAGCAAGAGTTAAATCAGGAAACTTGCGGTGTTGGGGATCTTAGAGATAAGATTTTCCTTTTTTTTGTCCTTTCGGTGCTTTATCGGGGGAGGGGGCTTTTCTTTGGTAGGAATGGAAAAAGGAAATGAGCCATGCCTTTAAGGAAAATTTTGCAGCCATCTTCATCTGCAGTGACTCTTACACCAAAAAAGAGGGTGTGTTATGAGGTATTCACAAATGATCATGGCCAGATCCAATTTGCTCTTGAGCGAGCTGTTCCAGCTGGGGTAGTGGAATTTGTAACTCGTTGTCTTTTGTATCCAAGTTAGGAATTTGATCTAATTCACTACACTTGGTATCCAATCATTTGGACTCGTGATGGTATGTTATTACCATTCCTTTGTTTTGCTCCAGTTTTTCTTTAAAATGTCTGTTTACATGCTTTAGCGTTTCTAGGAGCAACTGCGAGAGAAACTAACAAATGATAAAATATTAGGAATGATGCATAACCAATCGTTAAGATTACTAAATGCTTATAAATTTTAAATGATGAATAAAATTCCTGGTTCCACATTAAACCTTAAATCCATAGTGTAAACATTATATTCCCAAGCATTATGTAACTATATAGCTACTAATTACATAAGTCAATTTCTGAAATCTAGATCCTTTTATCAACTGGATGATGAATCTATAGAGTCATGATTGGTAAATATAACTCCACCTGACCACATTTCTGTGTAATACCATCAATGCATTATAGGATAGAAGATTGCTAAATGTTGTTTAATTGAAAATCAATAGACTTGAAAATGGAAGGTATAAAGATAGGTACGGCTGTGTGATTTGATTGTAGTCTCTATGCTTTTAGTATTGCTCGGACTCTTTTGATCATGCCTTCAAGATTCCTTGTCGCTCTTATGAATTTATTTTCCCTGTGCCATACATTGATAATGGGTAATTTGAATTTGTAGTTCCATAGCCTGGTATTTGTTATCCAATGGTCATCCTGTGTTAGGCCTTCATCACGACCTCATTCCCTATGTCTATATTGACTTTGTGTAAGCCAGACTTACCTCTTGGTCTGTGATTCATCTTCATACTAAAAATTTATGTTGATTGTTTCAATTATTTCTTGTGATGATAAACTCACTGTGCAGATTTGTACTTCTAAAACAAATGGTTTAAATGATTCACAATTTGTCATAGCTTCACACTTGAACATCGAAGGGAGTGGATTGCTAGATAAGCTCTCAATTCCATTAACGATCTATCACAGTCGCAAGAATGGAACAAAGAAGGTTGTAGAGGTTTATATAATCTTCCTGATATCACTGGCAACCTGTCACATATACAGTGCTTGAAAATAGAATGTTGTAGACATTTAAATAATCTCTCTGATTTTTGTGTCAACCTGTCCCAGCTGTGATGTCTGAACATAATGGGAAATTTGTAAAGCTTTAAGTAACCAGTTCGATTCTTTTGACAATCTATCGCAGTTGCAATACTCGAAAAATAAAATATTGTTAATTACTAGCATAATGTTGCTCCTTCTCTGAAGTCACGTAATTGCACCTCATCTGCCTCCTTTCCTTTAGGCTTGTGCAAAGAATTTGGGATTTGATAATAATGCAAGGAGATGGCGATATTCCCAAATTACAATATTCGCTTTCTAATACACTTGGCAACCTGCCATAGTTACAACATTTAGAGCTAAGGCATTGTACAAAATTAAATAGCCTCCCTGAAACCATTAGCCACCTATCACAGCTGCAACATTTAGACTTGCAAAGGTTTAGTAAATTTAGTAGCCTCCCTGATTCTATTCGCAACCTGGCCCATCTTCTATACTTGAAAATAGAAGGCTGTAGAAATTTAATTAATTCCCTTCATCCTGTTAGAAGTTAACAGATCGGTTTAGTCCTGTCCTAAGACTTAGTATAGAGTATGTTTTATTTCATGGAAACTAGGAGGACGTCGAATATCCTTGGTCGACTTATGCATGACCTCAGTTTTATTTTTTATGTGCTCACGAGTATCCTTGGTAAAAATTTGGTGTTCAGATTCATAGGTAACGATATATAGGTATGTGTGTTGATATATATATCTCTGTATGATTATTTGATTTACATTTTACAATATTGAATTTAAATTCATATATGTATATATCATGTTTATAATAAGTTGCATCTTGATCTCAAGCTGAAGGATGGGAGTCAGTGATATTGTGGGGCTTTTGTTCGAACACTTAGAGCAGATTATGAGTTTGATTTGATTGTGTTAGGAAGTAGGGGCCTCATTCAAGTTGAGTTACTAAATTGAGAATTTAGTAATTAAGCGATTAGATTAGATATATTAGCTAGCCTAATTATGTCAATAGGTAGCGTAGCTTTATTTCATTACTCTTGTGAAGTTAATGTTCGTAGATAAGTAATATGAATTGGAAATTATTAGAAAGGAAAGAAATATAATAGTTTTGACTTACATTAGAGGATAGTCCTTAGGTTCTTGCATCATAAGGAAAGAATATATATTTAATTAGTTTTCTTCAATAATTTTACATAAATCCATATGGAGTGCAAACTAAAGTGTAATTTGATTAAGTGATACTCTTTATGTAAATATTTGATGATTTGTGTAAACATTGATGGATTAGTTCATTTCTAATTTGGTTATTTACAAGTGGAATGGTTGAATTAGAATTCATGAAAAGTGGAGTTTTCCATGTTATGGTTGTCTTGATCAATTGTGTACTTACGTTAGGTGAATGAAAGGAAATTCACGATCTTTTGAATGTCTTACTCTCTTCTACTCATTTCATTGTTGTCTCTCTGTCCTTTATAAGGATCATTACATAGAACATTGGTATATGATTGATTTCTTTATTGGAGTGGATTGATTTTCGCCTTAAGTTCATGTATTGGGTGATGGTTTTGTTGTCATGATCAATGATTTTATTTATTTATTTTTATTTTGAGTCAATTTGTAAGTTTGTTGAGTAATGTGTGGTTGGATAGCCTATGCGGGGAAAATAGAGGTCTCCCTTTGATGCAAAGTTGGTATTGTGGTCGTTTTGATTTGTGATGGGGTTTGATGAAACTTTCTTGTGTGGTTTTTTTTCTGAGTTAATCTCAGATTTGAGGGAAATTTTATCCTTGTGTTGGAATTATTGGGGAAAAACTCTTGTTGCTTCATTTTACCCTCGTTTGTGGGTTTTCATTCTTTTTGGCTTCCAGAGGCTTGAGATGAATTGACAGTTGATGTTCTCACGTTATGTGCCCTTGATGTGGCAAGTGTCTTGGTATCATGATTTTGAAAGGGTTGTATGGGAATTGTTGAGACTCTGATTATGTACTTGTTAGCGAGATGGGTAATGCCTCGCATGCCTTTATGTTGTGATTCTTTGTTCAAATTATGATGGTACAACCCTTGGTTTTGATGTTTGTTGGGTCTCTAGGGAGAGTGGCTCTTCGTGGGGGCCGGCGCCTCGGGTAAGAGGAAGTGCACAGGAGAACCCACGTAAGAGTAGTTAAACAAGTGATAACCTAAAAATAGAATTTAGGGGATGGGTAGTAAAACACACAAGATAATAAATATTGGATACCTCGTCTATGCATTAGGGCTATCATAGACTAATGATAGACTGAGAAGGCCGTGGTCGGCAAAGTCGTAATCTCGTCTTCATGAGAGGTTATCGGCTCCGCATGAGCTACCCTATGGTGTCGGCACCTCAAGTAGGAGGAAGGGCCAGGAGATCCATAGATGGGTGTCGGCGCCTCAAGTTGGAGGAAGGGCCAGGAGATCCCATGAGAGCTATGCGATGACACTCTCCACTAGACACCTGTATGCCTTGTTCTTTGTTGCCTCTGGAAATGTCTTTTGGATGTTGTATCGGTTCTTCTGGTTTTGTACTCTTATGGTTGATTCAGATTCTTGTGAAAATGATTTACGAATGTTCTTGGGTGACTTGTGTAATTGTTATTGCTTGGGTTAATTGTGATGAGTTTTCATAGCTTTATTTTATTATGTTGACTCATGAATGTTGTTGAGTACATCATTGTAATCCTTGAGTTTTTATGATACTTTTGTATGACGTTGAGTCTTGTGGTTCCCTGTTTGGATGTTCTTGGTTGAGGTCTCTTTCTTGTCAGCTCCTTAGCATGGGGGGTGGGTCTTCGGACCCATGGTCGGGTGGAACGTGCTAAGCACCCCATTGGGTCCCCAGTCGAGGATCGAGAGGTGCAGATTGGTGCTATTGCGGCACTCCAAAGTTGTATCCGTCTTGGAGCCAGTTATGATATTGTGTATTCATCTTTCAGTTGTATCATGTTACCTTATTGTATGGTTTCCATTCATATTTGGAAACACTTTTGTATCATTGTACCTCTTGAACATTGTACTGTAATGTAACGTTAAACCTTGTGTGAATATTGGCCATGGTAGTTGTTATTCAATGTGTTGAGTTAATGTATATGTTGTATTTATGTACACAAATGGTTTCTTATCAATGATATATCATGTATGTGTTACATTTATTAATGTTTACTTGTTATGGATTATATCTTTGGCTTTTATTCTTTATTGTCGTTGTGTGGATCTAAGTCTCGTAATGACTCCTCGTGTACCCCAAGGGATGTATGTGTTAGTGAATCTACTTAAATGAAATTCATGTTATGACTTAATGTGTATTACATGTATGTTATGTTAACTTTAAAAAAAAATTGGGTAGTAATTATTGTTTAATTGTCTTTTTGGGGTTCGGACGACGGCATAGTTTGCATCTCTAAGGAATGACACCAGTCCTTGGTATATTAGTTAGAACAATTTCTTGTAGAAGATACGTGATTCCTGTGGTTCATTATCCTAACAACCAAGGGATGATTTCACCTATAGTAGGTTGATTTAAATGTAATACAATTTTCTCAGATGAAAATCAATAGGCCCAAGAATAGAAAATTGATGCAATAAATAAAATATTATTTATTCAAAACAACAACTAGAACCTTATTCTCAAACTAAAAATGACTTTCAGAATCTATAAAATTGAATCTCTATACTTTCCAAATTTTGGTCTAAGACCACTAAAATTTGGAATAAACAACCTAGGCAGAATTAAACTCTTTCTCAAAGATATTGCAGTAATACAACAACTATTGCAAAACCTTCCTCGAAGGAAATATAAAATGCAACAATACCTCAACTTTTGCATTTAAGAATCCAATAATAAATCAACTATTGCACTTGATCAACTAGGGCAATAGTACATTAGCTATTGCACCTGTTAAATGTCTTCAATGAAGCACCTATAGAAACCTTGGATGGATTTCTCAATAACTCCAGCTAGGGTTGATCTTTCACAAATGAACCTGGTACTCTAGAGTCTTCAAACCCTCAAGCAATGTAGGCCTCAACTTTTACCATGTAGGTATGGGAAATAAAAATAATCCAAGACATGATCAAAATGGCTTGCAATGAGCTCCTTATAAATAATTCCCATCCAACTTCAAGAAGCTTCTAGAAATAATATTATTTTATTCCTCTAAGTGACTTTATGATTTATTATTTTATTTAGTCACTTTATTAAATCAATTAAATATAAAGTCATCCTTAAGATATTAAGTTATTGGAATAACTATAAATAATTAATCTAATATTTAATTAAAATAATCAATTAAGCTATCCTTTTGAAATATCATTAATTTGGATAACTTAATTAATTAAATTAATTAAATCAATTAAATCAATATACCTCCAATTCGGGGACATGACAATAATCCTAGACATCATTGTTAGATTCTAATGATGATGATCTTCAAATATTTTTGAAGTAATTTTGAGTACTAGATTTTATAAGGGGTACTAATTGATTGTTTCTTAGGAGACCTAAAACACTCAATAGATATTGAATATTATGTGGATAGTTATTGGATAAGAGATGTTGATACTAGAATATCTATGGGTATTTATATATTTTCCTATTTGTTTTGCTATTAGTTGGATGGGAAAGAAATAGGTTTTGGTTACTTTTTCCATGATAGAAAAAAATTAAATGGTATCTACTCATTCATATAAGGATTCTATGTGATTTAGGTATTATTTCTATATGTTAAGCTAAGTCACTAAGTAGTTTTAATTATCTATGTCATGGGAAAGGTACCATTATCTTATAAAATAACCAAATTTTCTCACATAGATAAAGTCCTTTAGTGTATAGTATGATTTTTTTTTCTATAATAGAGGGTAGGAGGGTGATACATGAAAGTTTGTCTCTAATGTGCATTAATAAATCTTGTGAGAAAAAAGGTTAAGGTAGTGTGGTGAGTCTATATGTATCTTAATTAGTAGAAAATAGTTGAAAATGTTGGGATTTCCTTTTTCCCTTGTAAGGTATGAAACAAGCAGAAAATAATTAGGACAGGTGTATAATACACCTTATAATTATAAAATTAAATTTATCTATTAGTTATTAATTATTTGTGATTACGTATTGATAAGGGCATTTCATTATGTCAACTATGTTTCCATGTTTATGTATTGTTACGATGTATTTGAGAAAACCACATACCGTGATGTATTTGAGGATTTATTTCGTTGACCTACATATGAGGCATATTATGATGTCTCATAGAGAATCTTTGAAATCACATAATAGAGAAAAAATGGACTACATAAGTTGGTGATTGGATTGTTAAAAATTTAGGATAACTTATGATAGAGATAAGGAAT
The DNA here is from genome assembly GCA_007258455.2 of Sequoia sempervirens. Classification (NCBI taxonomy): domain Eukaryota; kingdom Viridiplantae; phylum Streptophyta; class Pinopsida; order Cupressales; family Cupressaceae; genus Sequoia; species Sequoia sempervirens. The sequence continues at coordinate 18,706 of VDFB02066403.1, forward strand.
ATATATTTTTAGATTGTGGAATAATCATGGAATTTGAATGTTAAATTTTGAATTTAGATTTGGGTGCCATACTTTTGATGGTTTTAGTTCATGCCTTTCCATTTATGATTTTATGGTTTCAAGTGTTTATAATTTGTATCATGCTACCATTAATTATCTAGACACTATTACTAATGCATGAGGCTGGACATTCTTTTATTGTATGGTAATATTATTACTACTAATAATAATTAAGAAACAAGCACCTTTTTTACTAGGTTTCTTCTTAACTAGGTTTAGCCAAGATAATTTTTTTGTGTTATGTGATTATACGTTAGTGTGTTATTTCTTTTATAAAATTATTTAAATGATTTTTTTCCTCTAATATAATAATTTGTGAACCATGTTTATTCTCTTATCTTCATTTCAAATACTTACTAGTTCTCATGCTCACCATTTATGGAAACCCCTTCTTGAAATATGTATTGATCACTAAGTTAGCTATTGCCTTTAGTGTTTCAACATGAAATAATGAAAATGGAAAGGAATATGTATTATACTAAATTTCTTCCCTCATTATTAGATTATGATACACTATGTATTAAAAGGAAGAGAAAATATTTTTTGTTTTTTTTCTCATGCCAAAAGATACAAAATTATACTATCCATGATAAGATATATTCCATTATTAATGAATATCAATTGAAATATATATATTTTATTAAGTTTAATTTTTAATAAGAGCCACATGATGTATAATGTTTTTGATATGGAAAAGTAGGTTTTGATGGGACTTGAAACCCATTACAAGAAGGTTTTGATGGGTCCTACAACCCAATACAAGGAAAAGATGCTGGAAGAAAACTAATCAGCAAATCCAACCACAACCCATCAACAAGAAGGGTCCTAAAGCCCACAATCAAATACAATCAATTTTTACCTAGGACCTTAAACCCAAAGGTTTTGAAGGGAACTTAAACCCTTAACTAGGTTTTTCAGGGACCATGAACCAAAAAGAGAGCTATCATCAGGTTTTGGTTGGGACCTCAAACCCAAAAACACAGACAAATGAAAAAGAAATAACCTTCTTGCAACTCCATCTGATTTGAAAAACAATCCCACACTCCACCTCCATAGGACAAGGTCCCCCTCTATAGGAGAGGAAGATGCAAGAGCTTGAACCACCAAAGAAACCCAACTCCTACTCATACTAGCTCCACCTAAGAAGGAACCAAATCCACCTCAAAAGGAGAAAGCAAAGGAGAAGATGACTTTCCACTAGACCTGCAACAAAAAAATCCACCTCAAAAGGAGCGAGCTCTACCTCAACAAGAGAAAAATTGACCTCTAGAGAAGAAACCATTTGTAGAATCCAACCAAAAGAAACCACTCCAATAGGACAAGTACTAGTAGAAACCTTAGGGATTATAAGAGATGGAGATAAGAAACCATGCTTAAAGATCTTGAGTTAGCCATCAACAAAGAGAGCACACCCTCCAGAAGCTTTGAAAGAACCTCCAAAGACATCAACCAATACCAGAATAAAAGAGTTTCTCGAATAGACCTCAACATCATCATCCTTCGGAAGGGGAACCACGAAAAAAAATTAAGCAAAGCATCCTCTGCTAGAGACAAAAAGAGCAATAGAGGACACCTAACAAAAGGCCAACACAAGCCCAAAAAAAGAGAAACCAAAAGGTAACACTAGGTTAAAGGGAAGCAAAACAAGTCCACCAAGCCAAGAAGACACCAAGAAAGGAAGTAATAGGGAGATGACCAAACAAGAAAGCACACCTTCAACCCTGACAAGCCAGTTGGAGCCAAAAATAAGCCACAACCCTAGACTACATCCTGCAAGGGACCATAGTCACACCAGAAAAGCCCACAACTAGACGATAAAGCAAACCACCAAAGCTGTGAATAACAACCCAACAATAGGGATAAAAAAAGAACAAGGGCGAGACTCCCCTACACCAAGCCAAAAAAAAAAAGCATCCCCACACAAGCCACTAGAAACACCAAAACAACAGTGCACAAAACCAACCACAGGGATGAAAAAGCAACAAAAACCAAGGTAGGAAGCAAAGACTGAGGCTAACCCCAAGGAGACAACCAAGAAGCACCATTTGAGAATGAACTCAACAAGCACACGACCAACAAAAAGCACCATTGAATGCCAAGAAGTAGTAACAACGATCACAAAAAACCCTCTATCTCCATCTGAATTTGCATAATGTTACTCTCCAAGTTTGAATTTAATTTTGTAGCAAAGGTATATTAAAGGACAAGTAATATCAATCAAATTTAATCCTAAAATGATAGAGTAGAATGTTTAAATAAATTAATTGTGTCTTTTTGTTGGAAATATGACACTCAAGCATTCTTGGCTAGAAACCTCCTTTAGAGCAATGTCGGTGTGACATTTTGATTGTCTGGCCAACTAGCAGTTTGTTTTATCAAATTCTGAACAGGTCGTTGTGACCTAGGTATTGTCTTGCCGAAAGGTCCACTGTGGAGTCTATCACTGTAGCTTGGTGTATTCGCTATGACCTCATAGCGCTCGGGAGAGCTTTGGCCGAAAGGCCATTCATTCGTTTATCGGCATAACTCTTGGAGACTAGGGGAACGTGGCTGGCATTTGGTAAAAATATCCTTGCAAAAGCAAATGTTATGTCGACAGTGTTTTCTTGTTTTGTTTCATCGGGAAGACTTAAGTGTTATCTTCAGTATAACTCAAAGCTATCGGGGAAGGTCTTAGCGATAGAAGAAAACTATGCCGACAGGGACTACTCGGGAGTTATCGATATAACTCTTAGACTTCGTTATGAGGTCTGAGCGATAAGCATTTGTCTTGCCGATAGCCGATGGCTATCGGGGTAACTCTTGGTGACAGTCAGTCTTCGGTGAAACATATATAAATCGGTAAGTTCTCTCGGCGATGGACAAATGTTTTGGCGACAGGTGAACACTTCGGAGTAGCATATGAATATCGCTATGAACTCTTGGCGATAGGAGTAAGTCTTGCCGACTTCCGTTGGGTGCTCGGTAGATATGGGAACTTCGGTGTACCTTAGTGTTTCGCCATGACCTTCTGGCGAAAGGGATAAGTCAGAACGACTACGTGATGACTCGGTATATATGTCGGAGCTCGATATAATATCTTGGCGACTACAGAGGCTCTTGGCAACATCGGTAAGAGGTCAATGTGGCATCGGTGAGACACTGTTAGTGTCTCACTGAGATGCCAATGTAATTCAAATTCTGTTGACCATGTATGACTTCTGATATGGCATCACGTGGACGAATTAGAAGAGCCGAATTGGAACCGTTGGGAGTCTATTCGTTGCGACGGGTCTGTGAGGGAGCTCGACAGTCAGGGAATGCCAAGGATATAGTTGGAAATTATAGATGTTTTGATGTTGGATAGTAGTTCGATCAACAGTGAAGTGTAAAGAATTCAAACTATATCAGTGAAGGATTAAAATCTGTAAAGGCTGTAACCTGAAAGTTTTCTGTTTGAAGAATGTACATGATGAATGCTGCTGTATAATGACACCAGAAAGATAAGTCTGGAATTGTATGTAACTTTGATTACTATAATACAAAGTGATTTCTCTTGGTGTGGTGGGTTTTTCTCCCATAAGGGTTTTCCAACGTATATCTAGTGTTCATGTGTGTTTGTCTAAATACTTTGTTTCTATAATCTATCTCATAGTGCATCTCAATTAGACTATAATTGAAAATTTAAAATTACTTTTGCATTCTTTCCTGAGGTATTGACATTAGGAAAATTGTTTTCCGCATCTAGTTTTCCTTACAAGTGGTA
>VDFB02066404.1:0-33017 GCA_007258455.2 Sequoia sempervirens
AATGATGAATGCCTAAAGACAAAATATGATCCACTATCTGCAAACAACAATTCTCCCCTTAGGAAGAAACAGATCCACTAGTGATTGGAGAAGCAAATCCAAAAGAATGGGTGATTTTGGAATCTAAATCCAAATGATGTGTGGCTCTAAAAACTACTCGTGTCCACATGTTGGAAAGCAATGATGTCGATCTAGAATCCTATGAAGATTGATATAGAACAAGTTGCAAAGGCAATGAAGATGGTGGGCCAACAACGTTGATGTCACTATCAACAAAGAGGAGATGAATGTCCTCAAAGTAATCCTCCAAATCTACAATATAGGACTCCACAAACAAGGATGATATGTCTGTGAGATACGAATCCCAAGTAGCTATGTTGGGAAGATGTATGATGTCCTGTTGTATTGAACCAATAGGGGCCAAAGATGTGGTGATGCCAAGCTAATTAGGAACAACAGGAGATGTAGTCTCGATCTGAAGAGTGGGAACATGAATGCAAGTCTATGAACCATCGAAGCATGCAAGACCTGTGATATACTCAAGCTCCTCTAAAGTATTGTCATCAAACGATATGGAATCTGCATCTGCAAGAGGGATGAGACAATCTGTAGCAGGAACCTCTAGGTATGGAGAGATATGATGGTCTCCATGGATCTCCCAAAGTCGTGTCCAAAGTATGTGGGGACATTCAATGTCTGATACAACATAGTGTCAAGATCAACACTAGAACATATAACCCCTACAATATGATCTCTGATGATGCCCCGTGTTAGTAAACTCCATGGTGTGTCTAGTGTAGGTATGAGTCCATACAAATAAGGAAAAATATCAAGCCACTTGAGATGTGTCAAGATGCCATTTTTTCAAGACTCATAGTTATCCTTATCCAAGTTGATCATAGAAAGATGAACAAAAAAACCCATGATACTCAAATGAATAAATCAAAGACTAATAACCTCAATACTGATAAAGTAGATCCAATGATGCCATCCTACACAAACAGATCCTTTCCAGGTGCTAGAAGTGAATGCTCGAAGAAGGATTCTGAAGATGATCCAACTACAACAACATTGTTCCTTCCCTTATGAAGAAACACATCCAATGGTGCGTGAAGAAGAAACTCTCTCCTAAGAAATGGTCTCATGATGGATGCCATGGAAGAATGATCAAAAGTCCACATGTCTGAATCAAATGAAGTTGAATCAAACAACTATGGAGATGTAAGTAGAACAACCTCCAAAGGCAATGCTGATGTGATGACTGGTGGGCCATATCTATCATCAAAGAGGAAGTGAATATCCTTAATGGTGTCCCCAATATTAGCAATGTGAGACTCAATGAATAACTCTGCAATGTATGGCAAGTAGTCATCCCACAAAACTGAAATTGAAAGATTGGACATGTCCTGTCGAAAAAAACTGAACTCTGAAGATGCAGAAGGTGTAGGAGGAAGAAGCTCAGCACAAGTCTCAAGAACCAAAGTGAATGATGGAAGAAACAAAGGTTCAAGAGTCCAAACCTCTCATATATCTGATCCACTCTAGATGCATGAGAGTGAGGACTGACAATGATGGTGCTTGCTCATCTGGAGCACAATGTGAGAAAGCATACAATCGAGAAGCATGATCTATGGTCCCAACTGCAAGAATATCTCTAGTATGCATATCTCTTATAAGCATTGAATCAGGTGTGAACTCTACGCTCTTACCTATCCCACTATGTGTAATCTAATAGATGAAAAGGAGATTAGAAGTCAATGAAGGGACACAAAGTACATCGTGAAATGTGCCATCATCAACATCTATGGATGCTTTCTCATCTATCAGATTACACATAGTGGGGTAGGTAAGACCGTAGAGTTCACTTGATTCGCTGCTTATCAAAGATCTGCATATTAGAGATATTCTTGTAGTTGGGACCGCAAATCATGCTTCTTGATTGTATGCTTTGTCACATTTTGCTCCAGATGAGCAAGCACCATCATTGACTGGTCCTCACATGCATCTAGAGTGGATCAGATATCTAAGGAGAGGTTTGGACTCTTGAACCTTTATGTACATCCATTGTCCACTTTGTGAAATATGCCAACCAATTTTTTCTTTGAATTTTCACAACACAAACCAGCACTACACCAATTGATTAGCATTAGCTCCCAAAATGAAATCAAACTGAAGGAACTCAACACCAAGAATGTTCACCAAGATCCTTTAGAAGGTGAGGTGATAGCATATGGCAGAGGAAACTAAGCTATAACTGAAAATTTAATTACAACTGAATGCAAATAGGCAATGATCCAGCCATTAAAGATTTCCACACTTCCACTTATTCAGTGGGGGGAACAATATTACAAAGCAAAGCAATTCATCTGCTTTCAATAGGCATTCACTCAATAGTGAGAATTCGCCACTTGTCAGTGGGTGATAAATGAGAGATTAATTTTTTCTTTCTCGACACTGGCAGTAAACCATCCAGGGGTTACAAATATGTGAAATTAAACACAAGAATATGCAACAAATTAAATGACTAGAATAGTACTACTGTTTACAATCTTACAATGACAAATAACTACAAATTACAAATGTTATTACAATATTTTCAAAGCACAATGAAGAAGATGAGCTCCCACTTTTATAATCTCTCAATTATTGAAGATATAAACCAAAGTCAGAAACTGAAGTAAATCTGATATGAAAATCTGCAAATTGAAATTCTAAACCAGTAATCACTGAAACACCCAAAATGAACAAAACTCTTACAACACCCCACAAACTCCTACCAAATTGAAAGCTCTTCTATTCAATGACTAGGTGACCATGAAATAAGCACTTTCCAAGCTCCAAACTCAACAAAACATCCAACATGAATTCCAAGACATTAGATGCATGGTATGACCCTATGAGAGGGTCGACCTCACTTTAAAAATCATCCACTTCATTATATATTTTTCCTTTGCACAAAAAGAGGCGCCTCAAGCATATGAATTGAAAGGACAAATACCCATGTGCAAATAAATTTTACCCTTGGAGCTTTATTCAAACTCGCCTTGTAGCCATGACTGAACTAGCAACTTAAAAACTCAAGAAATCTTCAAAATTCATCAACCATGAAGCTCAATCTGCTAGTCTGGATGAGAAGCAAGAATTTTTCCAACTAGGTGTTATCTTTCAAACACAAAATTAGTTCTACGTTAGGAGGTGAGCATTCCTCGAAGCCAAATTCAAATAGTCATTCTGACAGCATAACGATAGCAAAAACAATGGATGAGAAATGTTGGAGCAAACTTCTCTTTTATAGAATTGGAGGTGACTTTTCAAATTCCACAACTCCCCTCCAAGAAAGGGACGCCTAAACTCCTTTTTGAAAATTTTTAAATTTGAAAACACTTTATTTCATCCCCATAAAGGCGTCCAAACTTCAAGGCAATAAAACATTATAAAATATAAATATTTCAGGCTCCATGGGGCGTCAACCCTTTATGACCACCTTTTAACACAACTTCAAGTTAATGCATTAGGCCAAGGGGTCAATTTAAAAACATAACATTAATGTCTTGAGAATATTTATTTCTCCAAATATTGCTCTTAAAGCCAAAAACCAAAATCACACAATTGCTCCAATAGAAAATGAAACTCATTGAAGTGTTGTCAACTGAGACATTGCCAAAATTAGAACTTACTAAAAAATAGTAAATTCTAAGAAATGCCACAAAAACCTCCAAACAAAGGAAACCCCAATTTCACCTCAACAAGCCTATAGGCCTTAGAAATAGGTTGATGAGCTACTAAGTTGATCACTAATGAGAAGGGGACATTACACTTTGGTTCCTGAGACTTATGTTGAGCTTCTTCCTCCTACACCTCCTACATCTTCAGAGTTTAGTTCTTTTCAGTAGGTTGTGTCTAGTCTTTCAATTTCAGTTTTGTGGGATGACTACTTGCCAAACATTGCAGAGTTATTCATTGAGTCTCACATTGCTGATATTCAGGACACCATTAAGGATATTCACTTCCTCTTCGATGATATATATGGCCCACCAGTCATCACATCAACATTTCCTTTGAAGGTTGTTCTACTTGCATCTCCACAGTTGTTTGATTTAGACATGTGGACCTTTGATCATTCTTCCATGGCATCCATCATGAGACCATTTCTCACAAGAGAGTTTCTTCTTCACACACCATTGAATGTGTTTCTTCCTAAGGGGAGGAATAATGTTTGTCGTAGTTGGATCATCTTCAGAATCCTTCTTTGAGCATTCACTTCAGGCAGAGGAGCTTCTACCTTATGGGGGGATTTGTTGTTGCATCCTTTCTCTTCTATGGGGATGATCTTGTTTGTACGTATGTGACCGAAGCAGAACTTGAGAGGACTTCTAAGTCCTTTTCTTAGTCACATGTATGATTTCATTTTCTTTTATCTCTCTTTAGGAGAGGAGTTTTTCCCATGAGGTTTTCTCCTTTTTCTCTAGTTATGAGATATTTTAGTTGCTTGTTCATGGGGTAACTCATCAAGTCTTGTAGTTGGGACCCATTTTGCATTCATTTTAGCTTCCTTTATCAATTGTTTAGTTTCTTCTCTCTTCCTTGATTTTCTTTGCTGCATGTGTGGTCTATGGAGTTTGGTGGGAGTTGTGTGTGGGGTGTGCTAGGTGTGGTTTTGTGTTGGGGTGTTTGTTGTTTTTTGGTATGGGTGGGGAACCGATCTCTTCTAGTTTGGTGATTTTTGATGTAGGGAGGCGTGATGGCGCCTCTTCGAGTGTGCATGTGAGTCCTCTAGATTATTTCTATGTTGGCGAGGGGTCCAAGCTTAAGAAATTTAATGGTTATTTTTTGTGATGTCACGATTGTCCTATGCTGGTTATTTCTCCTGAATCTATTGTGGAGGATGTGGTGTATTGGGGAATTCATACTTTGATATGTAAATTCCTTAGGATCCGCATTTCTTTGGCAACATTAGACGCTTGGATTCGGCGAACTTGGAAACTTGAGGGAGATATGGAGATCATGTTGGCTGCCAACAGCTACTTCATGGTCGTTTTTTTAATTTAAGTATTGGAGACAGAAAACAGATTTTCAAAAGTGGGCCCTATTTTTACAATCGGGTTGGCTTGTTTATTAAACCATGGCATATGGGTTTCAATTATGCTAAAGATTTTACCTCAAGGGTTCCAGTTTGGGTTCGCCTTCTGGGGTTGCCTTCAAAATTTTGGAGAGAGGATATCTTACATTGGATTGTTGAGTTAATTGGTAAATCGGCTGCGAATCTCAACAAACTCTAGACAAAAAGGTAATTTCATTTGCTCATATTTGTGTTGAAGTGGATTTGAACAACCCTTTGTCTGATTCTTTGGAGATATGGTTAGGCTCATTGTCTTGGGTTCAACAGCTAGACTATGAGTCTCTTCCTTTTAGGTGTAGGATTTGTTATGAATATGGTCATTTTCAATGCCAATGCCCTCGAGTTAATAGACCTACTGTTGGGAATTTTTCCTCTTCTCCCCCACCTGTGGGTGGTCATAAGGAAGAAAAGGGTAAGGCTCCAATGTCTAATGTGGTTTTTTTGGGGGATGGTTTTGAACCAATTAAACCTCGCTCTAAAGGTCGGGGGAAAAGAAAGCCCCCCAAGGATAGTTAGAATAAGGAGGATTTTAATCGTTTTGAGGTCTTGGCTTTAGAAGAAGGAATTCCCACTAAAATATCTTTTGGAGCAGTTGGTATGGGTATGCCTATGGAGGTTGGTAGCGATGTTCTGACATCTCAAAACCTCCAAAATATTCCTTCAAGTCAAAATGAGCAGAATCCAAAGGGTGCTAGTAACATGCAAGAAGATATTGTTTTGGAAGATTTGGCCAAACAGGTTGCCAAATCTGGAAAGAATAGGATCCCCTCTCTTGATTTGGGGTTATTTCAGTAGCCTTATAAGAAAATTTCATTGGAACCTTCAAAGGGAGGACGTAAAAAGGATTAGGAGAAGCTTCAAGCAGCTGGGGATTTGTTGGCGGATTCAGGGTTGGTGAGACCTATTGACTCTCACTTTTCACAACCCCTTAAATGATCATTCTCTCATGGAATGTGTGGGGGTTGAATAGCTCCTCCAGTCAAAAAGCTATTTGTGATTTGGTGGGTATTCATTATCCAGATATTTTTTTGTCTCTAGGAGACTAAGCTTTCGGTTGATCTTATGTTTCAACGTGCTCAGGACATGTGGCACTCTAGCCATTGTTAGTGTATAGGTTTCCAGGTTTGTTCCATTGGATTGGCTCTCTTTTGGGACCTTTGAAAGATAGCTCCTTTGTGGTGGCTCTCTAGTCAGTCTACTATTTCATTGGTTTCCTCTAGTCTGGAATCTGGTGAAATTATTTTGGTCACTAATATCTATGCTCCTATTGACATTCGCAGTAAAGCCCAGTTTTGGTCTCACCTTCAGTATGTTTGGTCTTGTGCTCCTTATTTTCCTTGGATTCTAGCTGGTGACTTTAAATTTTTTTTAATTTTGGCAGAGAAGAGGGGTGGCCTAGCTAGATTGGGCCCTTCATCAGTTCTTTTTCAGGATAATGTGGATTTTCTTAGCTTAGTTGATGTCAAGCCATCTAATAGGGTCTTTACTTGGACTAATCAACATTGTGGGAGGAGGCTATTTCAGAGAGATTAGACAAATTCTTGGTCTCTTGCTTCTGGGTTGGGGATAGGGTGCATTCTAGTTCAGATATTTTGGATTGGCGAGGCTCCAATCATTGGCCTATCAAGTTTTATGTTGAGTTTGTTAGTTGAGACACCTAAATTTGGACACTTATATTGGTCCAAATTTATCCCTTTTCGTCTAAACATTCTCTTATTTGCATTAATTAGGTATTATTGTTATTATCTAATTAATATCCTTACATTCCTCTAAACCCCTAAGGTATTTAGTTAACAATTAAATACATTACCCCCTTACTCCTCCTTTTATCAAATGAATTAAATAAATATGACATTTATTTAATTCCTCATATGTCACATCACTCACTTAATCTCTTCATTAGGGATGTGCACATGCCTAATCCTTGATTAGGATGTGTCACATCCTCCAACTTTTGCAAGTTGGCTTATAATTTTCTTTAACCGCTAATTAGCTAATCTAATTAGTGATTAGAATGTGTCACATCTTCCAACTTTTGCAAGTTGACTTCTAATCTTCTTTAGCCACTAATTATCTTCTAATCACTAATTAGCTAATCTAATCAACATCTTGGTCAATTCTCCCCATCCCCCAAGGAGTTTTTTAATTTTTTTTATTCATCCAAGGCTTCCCTCTTTCCCATGTGAATTTAAAATTCACATTTATTCCTCCTAGAATCCCCTTTTTTCATGCATCTTCTAGAATCTTTGACTTGTCACATCAAGTCACGTGGACAAGTGCTTCCCTTTTTGGAACCTTGTCTTGTCCATGGGATTCTTCCAAGCATGTGAATTTTTAATTCAGATTTATTTTGCCAACTACTTTCCTCTTCCCCATGGAGATTTTTGAGGAATACTAAAATTCCCCTCATGTCACTTTCCAACCATTTGCGAACAAAAACTTTCCTTTTAAAGAAAATCTCTTCATTTCCCAATGTACTTTCAAGGTACATATCCTTCCACCTCACCTACACCTCATCACATCCTTAGCCACTTCACCTTCCACATGTCAAGGTGCAAGGGCTTGTGAGTCCTCAACTCACCATAGCCCTCCATCTTGGCCTTGGTGGCTTAATCTCAACCATTGAATTCTTTAGAGAATTCAAATTCCTCTATAAATACCCCATTTTTTCTATCATTTAGAACCTTATGCATTTGATACCAAACTCTTGTCATTTTGTCATTTGAAACCATACTTAGCCAACTTGCATACTTTGTCATCATCATAGCACTTGAATCCATCATTATCATCCTTTCAAGCTTATCTTGCATCTTTAATCTTGTTTGCAATCCAAGGAGCATACACAACATCGAAGATCAAAGGACCAACCAAGGAACAACTTGACAAGGTATAATCATTTCATTCTATCTTTTTTGTTCAAATTCAACGTTTTTCTCAATCTTGAGGTGTTAGGTGTTCTTCATTGTTTCTTGCATTTTTATTGTCGTTGCACATTTAGAAACAAGGATTTTCACCTAATCACATTTTTGGAACACCCGATGGGACCCACAAACTGGTCTCTTGCTCTCAAGTGTTATGTTGTTTCATTGTTTGCAGGTTTAGGTTATAGAGATACAGACCCACTCTCACAGAGAGGCAGACCTACCCATAGAGGGGCAGACCTGCCCACCAAGGAGTGGACCTACCTTTACAGAGGCAGACCTTCCCTCCATAGAGCCCAGAAACAGCCATTTTTTCTAACTTTCAGCAAAGGGGCAAACCTGCCTTTGTCAATGGTCGGACCTACCCACCAAGGGGCAACCCTACCCAAAACAGAGGGGCATACCCACCAAAAACAATATTTCCCAGAAGGTAAAAATTGCATTTTAAGTATCATTTTTTGTTGTTTTGAGTATTTCTGACCCCTTAACATGTGTTGTTTGTGTCTCTACAAGAATTTGATTAGTGTTTGGTGAAAAAGCGAAAAACAAATTATTAACAAATTTCTTGCAGGGCCATCCATTTTTAAAGCATTTATCAACTGCTTGTTATCGTTTTTCAGTAGTTTAGGCACATAGCTTAACTAGAAAGGGTCAAATTTACATTGTGTGTCATGCTTGTGGTAGTCTATTGACATATCCAATCCCCTTGTGCCATTTGGCGATCCTAGGTGATGAGAAATCATAGCTTACCAAGTCCTTTGAGTTACCCATTTTTTCTTTTTCTTAGGGGACCTACTTAGGGATTTCATCACCCCAAGGGACGATCCCAACCATGCGTACCAACGGGGTATGCAAAGGGGGGAGGCCAAAGCTATACCCCAATCCAGCCACGTTGTTATTGGCGAAGCATCAGGATGATGTGAAGAGTTGGTCCAAGTCTTTAGTATCTCGCTAAGGTTCCCAACTCACGCTTGTGATGGGCTGGTATTCACAGTTTGGGCCTCACGTACCGGCTGTATATCAAGGACTCCCTAGCCACCTTGTGTATCCTAGATAGAGGACTTTGTTAGCCATACCCATTCTATTAATCTTAGGATCGTGTTGCTTGAACTATTTTCTTTGTGCAAAACCAGTGATTTTTTGTTTAGTGAAGTCAGTCTTATCCTCTCATTGTTGTTTGCTATATTTTGGGTCATTTTCCATAGTCGTTTTTGTGAAAATCAAGTTTAGTCTTGTGCAGAGGGGTGGACCCACCCTTGTAGAGGGGAAGACCTGCCCTACCAAGGGTGAACCTACCCTCTGTCTCAATCCCTTTTCAACCTGTTTTTGTCAAATTTTCCCAACTTCTTGTCAAACAGGCATACCTTCCCTAGTAAGGGTGTACCTTCCCTACTAGGGGTGGACCTTCCCTTGGATAGGTGTACATGTCCCTTGAACAGTCAATTTTATCACCTATTTCATTGTTCTGAGCGCCTATTTCATCATTTTGATCACTCGTTTCCCCATTGTGAACATTCATACATTTTTTTTGAGAATCCATTCCATGTCGTGAACATTCATCCTCTTCATCTGAACATCCATTCCCTCATTTCAAGCACCCGTTTACCTGCTCCAAATAGTTGTTTTTTCTTGTTTTCACTGAATAGGAAGACCTACCCTTGGAGGGGTGGACCTGCCCTTGAATAGGCATACCTTCCCTTCAAACAGCTATTTTCATCCTCTGTTCGGTCATTCCCAGTGTTGTTCCTTCGTTTTGACTAACTGTTTTCCCATTGATGAAAATTTGTTCGCCCATTCCAACCATTTGTCTCCCTATTATGAAGGTCAATCTCCCCAATCAAACATCTATTTACTCATTCCAAGTAAACGTTCATCCATTCTGAGCCTTCGTCTTCTCGTTTTGAGAATCATTCATCCATTTTGAGCACTCATTTACTCATTCTGAGTACTCATTCATCCATTCTGAGTAATTTTTTACTTGTTCTGAGTAGCCATTCACCCATTCTGATCATTTGTTCACTCATTCTGAGTAAGCATTCATCCATTCTGAACCTCCTTCTATCATTTCAAGCTCTCGTACATCTATTTCGATCAATCGTTTACTTATTCTGAGTAATCGTTCTGTCATTCTGAGCTTGTGTCTCCTCGTTCCAAGAGTTGTTCATCCATTCTTAGCAATCATTTACTCGTTCTAAGTAGTTTTTCACCCCTCTTGATCATTCGTTTACTTGTTCTGAGTAATCTTTCATCCATTCTAACTTTTTGTCTCCTTGTTCTGAAAGTTGTTCATCTAATCCAATCAATCATTTACTCATTTTTAGTATTCGTTCATCCATTCCTATCATCCGCTCCCCCAATTAGATCATTGTTTTCTCCATTCAAATCCCCTAAACTTCATTTCAGGTTATTATCTGAATTGACCTAGGTGTTTAAATTGATCGTCATCCTCAACATCTGCTTAGGATTGTCATCCGTCCTGAGTTAATCATCATCAACAACCCAATCAATCCACTTTCAATCTCAAAGTGAATTTGATGCCGCAATCATCTATTTATCATTTAATCCGATCAATCAGTATCCTAAGTCACCTAGGGTAATCTTTGAACAGGGTTTTCCAATCCCTTTCATCATCCTATATAATCCATCATTCTATCTTATCAGTCATCAATCGATCTTATCAAATCCAATCCAATCGCATCATTATCCAATCACCTTTGACCCAATCAATCTACTTCCATCTCTAAGCAGATGCGGTGTCGAGATCATCCTTTGGAAATGTTATCACTTGAAATTGCACCCTGTTGAACCCGATGTTCAACACCTCAATGTAACATGGGAAGACCTCTAAAGATGTGGGTTTCTTGTAAACAGAGGTCAACCTTTAGAGAAGGCCGACTTCCTATGGTGTCACCTAACTACTGATCTTTTAAGGAAAGGGGAAGAAATAATACTTGTGATGAAACCTAACTCTATGGTGATGCACCAAAATTTACTTAAGAAGACACATAACACAGTTTACACACACAATTGTGATCAATGACAAAAGCTTTGTCATACACAACTCAATCACATACATTTTCTGCATAAACATTTCATGAAAAGGTTCATATGGCTACACCTCTAGAAGGAAGAAATACCCTCACAACTAGAGAATATTGCATTACAACACATCTCATGACCTGCAAAAAACACATATTTTTCTATGGAAAGGTGTCAAGATAAGATATAACCACAAGGAATCATATAGTTTCACAAGCAGTTTCATCAATTATATGAATGCACACAATTTAATAGTGATTGAAAACATAAAGCGCTTATACTCATCGATTTCAATGGTGAACACTGATATACATGCCTATCATGAGTTACAAAACAAAGCCTCTCCTTTGCAAAGAACTCCAAAAGTTACAAACACAGAAAAGCACCAGGTAAGAAATATCTACAAAAAGGAAAAAATTCCATATATCTGAAAAGATTAGCCGGCCTTAGGGCTTACAAAAATATCATCTCAAAAGATCTGTTCTTAGATGTTTTTAAATCGAATTATACGCATTCAATGTATTGTCCTCATTGTCCACTCTTGAATATCCTTTATCCGGTCGACATCCTAGCTATCGCGTGACTCTGGCCTCCTACGCACTCCTCTATTTCCATTTCTTTAAGTTGTCCCATTTCCTGCCTCCACTCCTCCACTGTGTTGTGGGTCAACCTATCCCTCCTACATCATCCACTCTTATCCTGTCCTACCATCCCAATACTCCTATTACAATCCCCCATCCGTGTCCCCCTATCCTAATCCTCCTTACCAATCTTCCCCTCCTAATCCACCATCCCAACACCCTTACTACAATCCACCATCCATATCCTCTTGTCCTAATCCACCATCCCAATATCCCTATCTTAATTCCCCCATCTACTTCCTCTTACATCAATCCACCCTCCATGTCCTCTAATCCTTATTCACCATACCAGTATCCCTACCTTAACCCTCCATGTCCTAATCCCCATCTGCTCCTGGTCCTGCATCCAGTCACATGGCTCCATCTAATCTTAATCCTCCATCTACTCCTAGTCCTATATCCAATCCCATTCCTCCATCTAACCTTAGCTCGTCAATCCATAATGCTAGTCCTCCACCCATCCCTAATCCTTCATCTATTCCTATCATGCCATCTCAGCCTCGAGTATGCAAGTTTCTCACTCCAAAAGTTCTCCAAGGAATTATGACAAAGAAGACATCCCCAACTCCATAGCTTGAAGTTGTGGAACCATGCCATCCCAATCCATCATCCACAGTCACTAGTGAGGAGACCTTTCTCCATATCATGCCTATCATTTTTGTTACCACCCCTAGCACTACTTAAGCAGTTGAAACCATCACACCCATCAAATCCATTGAACACCCACCTCCTACTCTGAGAGTCATTGAACCCATTGAAGACACCCAAATCCAATTCACTTCTCCCACTCCTAGTGTCACTAAAACCCATTCCCATAAATGCTTTGAATCTTTCATCCTTCCATCTTCCCCACTTGAAGTCCCTCCCAAGACTCCATTATCATACCTCCCACACACACATGCGTCATGTCAAGACCCATGATCCAGCATGCCAACATATCCCCTTCTCCCAAATCAAGATCCTGCCATCTCACCTAATCCACCTTCAAATCATAGCCCCTCATCCATTCCATCCTATGATCCCCTTGTCACTCGAGATTCAATCACTCCATCACATGAGCCCTTATCGCCTACTACCACAAATCCAGATCCTATCATATCACATAATCCCTCTCTTGATACCACCCATCAAAATGTTGCTAAACCTATTATTCCCTCACCGGTCTATCCCCTTAGTACTCTCACATTCTTCCATGGTGGTCTCCTTGCAGAAGAAAAAAAAAGCGTATGCGCCACCCATCCTCCCCCACCTAATAATGGACTCACATCATTCTTCCAGAATAATAAAAATATTGCCATGGATCGAATGCTTAAGAACATGAACTATCAAGGAAAAGTTCTAGGCCTTCATGAGCAAGGTATTTTAGAGCCCATCCAGGTAAAAGAACAAATCTATATGCAAAGTCTTGGACATATTTTTCAAGACTCAAAATCTAAAGATGTTGGTGCAACCTGTAGACGTTGTCAATGAGCCTCTTCCAAACAAAATATAGGCTCTTCCCATTGCTCCACTAGATCATACACTGCCATCCCTCCTCCTCCATCATATCACCTCAAAACAACAATCCATATTCCTCCCGCATCTACTCCATCCATTTTGGGTCCTTATCCCCCTTCATCCACCATCACACTTCCTTTAGGTCCTAAGTCCATTTTGGGACCTTATATCCCAAAATCACCTCCTCCATCTCATCCTATTTATCCTTTCATCCATCCAACACCTATCCATGTCACCCATCAAAAACATTACGCTCTCTTGTTCCCTAATCAGGATCAACAAAGGCACATATCTACACATCCTCCATCTACACATAATCCCCATAATCCTATCTCCATCGCTCCACATCATCCATCTCCTTGCACCCATCCCATTGCTACTAAAATTACTTTGGATGCTAAAACAAAAATTCATAAATCCAAACATCCATATGAATCTAAAGCTCCCCATGTCCCCTCTAAAAGACATGGTGAAGAGAAGAAAAATCAAATCCAAAATCCAAATCAAATCCATAGGCCACAAAGGCCCACCAAAACAAAAATCAAAACCATGTGGATCCAAAAGAAAAAAGATGCAACGCCTTCAAATTAAAAATCTGCAATTACATCCAAAGTTTCTAGTCCAAAAGCTAATCGTACACCCCTTTCATCTCCTAAATCTGTTTTGGATCCTTATGTCACAAAATTCACTATCCCATCTCCACTATCCCCACAACATCCATCCATTAATCCTCCTATCATTTTACATCCACCACCATATGTGCCAATGTTGGTCCTAAGCACATCTCCCCATCACACATTCACCCCATCATTCCACCCATACACTTTCCAACATTCCATCCATTATCCTACATATCTCCCCCATCAAATCCCTCTAATTCATCATCTTGCATAATCCATTTATCCTAATAAGGTTGTACCAACATCCAACAGTCGCTTCACACATGGGCTCTTAATACTTCATATGGAATTTGATGCTTAAGTCCTTCATCCATCTCCTTATTTCATATCTTCTAAATCCCCTTATCCACCTCCCTATTCTTATCCATATCCTTTTGCATGCTATCCAAGAAAGTCAAAAAAGTCAAAAAAATCAGATTTTTTTTTTGAGAAAATAGAAAAAAGAAATAATTCATCCAATGGTGAAAACTTAGCAAACAAGTGTGTTGGATAAGTACCATGATGAAAACTTGGAAAATAGACATCATGCATATATCCCCCATATGGTTTACTTCTGCACTTGGGGGCACCTGCATCCCCTTCACCCATCTCCTCCATCCCACCTATCTTACATATCTTGTCTGCCATATCCTATTTTCCTCCATCCTCCATGTGATCTTGATATAGATAGGGGAAAATATACAAACATGCTTTGGAAACCTCTTGGCATACATTCCCCTTCATCCATACACTATCCTAATCCTTATCCACATCCATCTATCTTCCTTGTCCACCTATCCTACTACCATTAATCTCCCTTCCTTATCCATGCATCCTATCCATATCCATCTCATTCCTTTATTTTCCTATCTTTCTATCTTCCATCTCCCCTACATCATTATACATGACATATCTAGAGTTGGGGCATCTACTTCCTTTGTGACATAAGTCTTTGGAAACATCATTCATCGATTCTATCATCCTTTTTCATCTCCCCATCCTTATCTTCCTATCCAACCATCCTTACCTCCCTATCCATTTATCCCTATCCTCATCCCATCTCCTAATCCCTTGTCATTGGTATATAGCTATAGGCTACTCCCCATGCAATCCAATGTCATCTATCTTATCGCCATCATCTATCTTCTTTTGCACATCTTTTCACTCTCCTATCCTTTCTCATCACTCATCTCGCCATTGTATCATCCTCCCAATTCATTTTGATGATTTGGATAACTGTCCCATCCCTGAGCTTTGTATGATCATGATTATACTATCCAATCCAACAGGTCTACCCTAACTCATCATTTCAGTTCCATCATTTTATCCCCTTCTCAGGGTTATCTTCTCATCACCTTTTATCTATGGTTTGTCTTTGGTCTTCTAGTCGAACTTGTTGCCCTGCGCTTTCACGTAGGCAAGGTCGATCATGTGATCCACCCCCGAGGCTCCTTTATCATCTATCATCAGTCTTTTCTTTTATCCGTCTATTCTTGGTCATCCACTATCGAGGTCTCCATCATCCTCTTCCTTCTTTTATCCATGGTCAGTCACCATCCTTTTATTGAAATATGAGGGCTTTGTGCTTTCACATAGGAAAGGCTAATCTTTGATCAACCCTCGAGCCCCGAGGTCTTTAGGGTGTGTCAGTCTTGTGTCTTGTCTCTCTTGTGTCATTTTTTCTATATATGCCCTTATCTAGCTAGTTCTTAACAAACGAGTTCCACTAGTATCAACAGATCCAATCAGTTCCGAGTATCTTGTGTCATTTGGGTCATTTTAGTTTAGTATCCATCATTGGTCTCAATAGGATGTATCCTTCCTAATAGACCTTATCAACCCCATCCATCCTTGTGATCCTATGGAAAAAGATGTTTGAATTTGATTGTGATATTTTAATGCTTGTGGATTTCTTTTATTGTTTGAGCTCCCTATTACAACTAGTCAAGGTTGCCATAATCTATCATATTATGGTGTGCTTTGACTGGTAACCATAGGGGTGTATCTTTATCTTTTCTTTGTTGTTGTCTTCTCGATTGTCCCACGTAATACCCACCAAGATCCTTGAGGTCTTACAGTGTTATGTTGGGGCATCCTTGTGTGCTTGTGGTTATCCCAATTCCTAGCCCAACAAAAGTCTTCGTGACTTTGGGGTGTTGGGATAGCCTTCTTGTCTATTGTGTTTGTTTTATGCATTAGAAATGAATAGGCCTTGGTTCTTCATACCCTGGCATCTTGTCTCTTATGCTATAGAAAAAATCAGTTCTTTGAAAATGGAAAATTGCATTAGGATTTCATTTCATCCCCCCACATCCATTCATCCTTCATCAATCTCCCTCCCATATCCATCCAATCTCTTATCCTCATCTCTTAAATCTTCTTAGAATAATATAGATTGGTTATTCTAAGAATCTTGTCCCCCATCATTTTTATTCATGGCTGGAACCTAACCAAAACACCCCATGTTCACAACACATTGAAGTGCAACAGCACTCTAAACCCACTTAGCATAGTTTGAAAACTAGGGTGACAATTTCAACACTTAAATGAAGAGACGAAAACCCAACAAACAAAAAAATTTTGATCCCATGGGGAATTGGTGCCAATTTGATGTGAAAATTGGCCCTTTCAACTCCTATGATGCCGATGTGTTGCAAGGACCACCTTGATGCCTGATGGAGCACCAACAGAAAACCCAGTGAGCCCAGCTGAACCCAACATAATGATATAATTCACAACCACTGGCATAGTAAGTCATCTAAATCTAGGTGAATATATATAAATGTTCTTGAAACTTTATAGAGATTTATTTACAGAGTGTACATGAAACGTGTGGACCACCCCAACAACAGCTCTAAACATGCCCATGAATGGTTGAGGAATGAGCACATTTTTGAAGAATGTGCAAAGAGGGGGGAGATTCAAATTCAAAATATGGCTTGAAGGATAAGGTGAAAGGTGAAGCAAATGCACATGACTCAAGAAAAGGACATGTAAGAGATTTTAAATGCTTTGTTGGAAGGGACAAGTCCTTTTGGGGGGAGATTTCAAATTTGAGGAATATTCTATCTTTGATTCCTTTTTTGAATGAAAATAGATGATTTATAAATCAATTAAATTGATTTTCATGTGCAAGTTGCAAAATCTAGAGGATATGAGTGATTAGGATTAAATTAATCAAGATTTGATTAATTTAAGAGGAGATTAGATGATTTGACTATTTGATTTAGATTTGTGAGTTGAAATAAATCAAAAAATAGATGAAAATGATTAAGACCTAGTTAAATGAATAATTTGATTTATTTAACCGAAGGGGGTGATGTTAGATTAAATTAGATAAATGTTTGATTTATTTAATTTAATTAGATGAACTTTAGAGATTTAATCAAATAATATATATTATTTAATTAAATAAAGATAAGAAGATGAAATGACCTAGCTAATTACATAGAGACAATGATTTAATTAAATCGAGGGATTTATTTAATTAAAAGGGAAATTATGATGACTTTAATCAAATAAGGCTATTTGATTAAATGGTTAGATAGATGGATAATTCAAGATGAAGTAATGTTAGTAGATTAGGATCGAGTGTGCAATATCAATTTGTATATTTTCTATGTCTACATTTTTCCCCTCTTTGAAGCGATGCACTTGTTGTGTTGGTTCAAAGAATAACCTTGCCATTATGAAAAGTAAAAATTTCTCTAATTTTTTTAGATGCCCCACTGCTGCCCCAGTGAATGAAGAATTACGCTGGTATACTGCCCCCTTGAGAGATTGGGCGAAGAGGTTTGATTTAAGGGTCGATCTCTCGACAAAGAGGTTCAAGATCAATTCAAATCGAAAGTTTGATGTAGAAAAATCTGGTGATGTAGATAGTCATCATCCATGGCTAGCCTCATGCCTATTTTGATATATTACACCCACTTGCTCCCGATTTGTACCATGATAGTTACATTATTGATGATATAAATGAGATGATTATGATGTTTAAATGTAATGGATGATATGATGATGCATGGATGATATGGATGCACATGATATGATATGATGATGCTTTTATGATATGATATGATGATGCATATGGGTGATAGATGTATGGTTTATGAAATTCTTAGAATAACCAATCTATATTATGAAATGATGGGGATGAATGCATGTGGTATGATTAATGCTTTCTATATGGTATGATATGCATTATGCAGTATGTTGGCGGTTTGTGGATGCCAGATGGATGCATTAGTGATGATTTATGATTAACTATCATGGTACCATGTTAGCGTGGAAAAGCAAGAGAGAAGATAGCAAGAGATTCCAACAAGACATGAAATGATTATGATGATTACTTGCCAAGGAGTTGGGATTTTCAAAGGGCCAATTACCTTATGTTTGATAACACACATAAGCACAATGCATCAAGGTATAAAGAACCAGGATGGTATTGCACCTAGTGTGGATTTTGACTCAACAAACAGATAGGAGTATTCTTGTTCACACCTGACATACGAAAACCTTGCTAGGATGCACCTACCAAAGAAAGTATTCACCGAGGTTATTTTACAAGAATGTCCAACAAGCACAGCAAACAAAAGATAATGATCGTTGCCCCATTCATTTCTCTCTAAATCATTTTGATTAGACATCATTGAGAGGTCATTGGATTGAGCACAATAAGATAAATCAAAAGAAAAGATCAAGTAAAAAAACAAGTCAATGGTCTTCATACCTACAGCCAAAGGGATGTGTTTTGATAGGACAAGAATCCAAGGTGATATCCAAAATGGTGCCCATTGTTGGAACGATATATCCTAGGACATGCATTGTATAGGATGATTATGGGTTGATAAGTTGTTGATATAAGGTTGTCTGACATGTTTGAAAATGATCAGGATTTTGATTTTGCATTTAAAAGTTTGTTGTTTCGATTTTGATTTTGTGTTTGAAGTTTGTTTTTGTTGATTGTTGTGATTGTTTTTGTTTATGTTGTCAGAGGATGAAGGTGACGATCAGTTTATTATGGATGATTGATTATTTCGGGTGAAAGCGAGATGAGACAAATGGATTTTTTCAAATATTTGGATTTTGACGCTTTGGAATGTTTTGAGGTCAGTTTTTGGGTTTTTCAAGATTTTACAAATGTTTTGATTTTTATTTTCAACGTTTGGAGTTTTGAGATTTTGGTGAATTTTTTGGATTTTGATTTTTTTTGAATGTTTTGTATTTTGATGTGATTTTGGATGTTTTTGGATGTTTTTGGTTTTTTGGATTTTTTGGATTTTTTGCATGATTTGGATATGGATGTGTGTGACAACATCAGTGATCTATTTTGGGATTTTGTTGAAAACCAAGCTAAGGTTGACTGATCGGATCAATGGATTGATGATGATAACATTGTTGAGGATACACAACAATGCAAGGGTAGTGTTAAGCAACACGAGAATTTATGATGGATATCCCAAGATGATACATGATTGATGATGATAACATTGTTGAGGATACACAAAAATGCAAGGATAGTGTTAAGAAACATGAGGATTTAGGATGGATATCCCAAGATGATGCAGGATTGATGAGGATAACATTGTCAAGGATACACAACAATGAAAGGATAGTGTTAAGAAACACAAGGATTAAGATGGATATCTTGAGATGATGATGGATTTGATTGGATTTGATTTTATCAAGATTGATGAAGCTTGGTTTGGAAAAAAATATGTTTTGGATGATTTGATGTGATGTTGAAGCACACATTAGATGTGACTAATATTGATTGTTTAGATTGATGTTCGATGAAAGATAAAGATTGGTAAGGAATGTCTTCTCGTCAAAATATGCCATGGGCTAGTGATTTTGTTTTTTTCTCACAAGTGGTGGACCAATTTGATTTCACATTTTCCAATGTTCAAATCACCACATAAGTTGGAGGATATATATCAATATTTATTCTTGAAGCAAGATGTAAATATCTGCCCCTAGTGTCTAGCAATGTATGAAATCCATGGATGGATGCTTGGATAAGTGTAGGGATATGGATTATCTTGTGATAAGGTGTTCGGATAAAGAAAGCTCATTTGGATAATGCTTCATGGCTTAGATCATGTTGGGTAGGATAGGATCAATGAAAATGATCCATGTAAAGATGTCTACCATAAGCAAGTGTAAAGTGTGCACCAAAATTTCATCAAGGTCAAAATAATTTGGACTATGGATGCATGGATAAAGATGGATTGGATAAATGGAGTTCCATGGATGAATGGATTTATTATGGATGAGATGGATGAATGTTGGATTTATTATGAATTGGATAAGATAAGCCTTAATTAACTAGTGCACTAGGGCGTTTCATCTCGCCATTACGATGTCTATTTCTTCGAAGTTTCTTCTGCATCATGGTACTCCACCAAAAGTAATCACAACATTTTCAATTAGAGGACTATTTTTTTCTTTACTATTTGCAATCTTTTTTTTTCTCATTTTTTGGATTTTTGATATTTTTGATATTTTTATTTTTTCCTCGGAATATTTGCCTTCCATATAGTCCTACCGTAGGGAGACATGTAGATGTCTCCCCCGTCATAATGTTCCATCGACATCCCAATTAAGAAGTTTTTTTGCTAAGATGTGCACTTGAATAGGTACCTTGAGATTCCCGACGGTTTCTGCTGATGTCTGTTGGGATTCTGTGTCTTGTGCACACATCAATAGAGTGCCTTCTGAATCCTTATGATAAAGGGTCATTGCCAATACAGGGTTAATGTGAGAATTGGATATCATGTGTGGAGGTGTGGATGAAGTGTGTTTAGGGATAGGAGATGGATTGGTCAACAACTTGGAATCTTTGACTCTCCAAACTTGGGAAGATGAGCAATGATGGGTGGATATGAAAGTGTGCATGGGATTAGGACCAACTACTTGATATACTTTGTACATCGCTTGAAAATCCTATTTTTTCTTTTGTGGATATCTTTGATATTATTTTTCCCTTTTTATTTTTCTCATAGTTTCCTTTTGACTAACCTGAGTTTGATAGGGATAATCTTTTCTTTGCAGTCTGCATCCATTTAGCCTGATTTTTCACATAGTTTACCTTCTTTGTTTTGATAACATTTTTCATACTTTTGATTCTAAAATCTTCTTCTCAAGTTGGTCCCAATTCATGATGTGGGGGATGGGTGGAAGCCAGTGACCTGATGCACAATAGTATTGGCATTGGTTTCCATCATAAGGATTCTTCAGCCCTCTATGTTGACGCTTTGTTTGAGATGAAGCTCAATATGGTGGTAGTAGTACCTTCATGCTTTGATTCTGCCTATTCTGAGAGCTCTTGTTTAGAATGCATTCTCTGATAAATGACCACTACATATGACATTATTTCAATTTGTTGCTTTGTTGACTCCAAAATATCTTATTTTGTCTAACTCGTTTCTTTGAGTGGATAATGTTGTATATCTTCATACATGATGTCCTCAGTCTGAATTTGGGGTATATCTGATCTTGATGTTGATAACTCATTTTGACTATAGGAATCAATAACCTACTCTTTTTGTGTAATAATTTTAGGAGTAAAGGGATCTTGTTCTAAATGAAGATCATCTACGTGTCCATCCAAAGAAATCATCTCATGGGTATGCTGAAGTGAGCATGCTATGGATATGTGGTCTTTTGTGACATCTTGTACAGATAGGAGTGTCCATTGATCACAAAGTGGCCTGAGATATAAATTCCTTTGATTCCTGAAATTGATTTCGGATTTCTCGACACGTTTTGGATCAGCCATACAAGGTTTGTAAGATATATCTATATGATTCTTTGGATGTGTCTATTAGGTACGGGAAACTTGGTCTAATATCTTCAAGGTCAAGTTTAGGGTTCCTTCAAAGATCTCAGAACTATGAGGTCACGTCAACATGTCTTGAAAGGACCATTGCTAGACTCTGGTGAAAAAATGTTGATCATGCTTGGAATAGATTCTGTGAGGATATGTTCTTCAAATCATTAGGCGATGTAGAGACATTTTCAATATGATCATTGGTTGATGGATCATGCATTATGTCAATAGGATCAAATAATCCTTACACTCCTTGAAATAGATCACTAAAAAGTGGCTCTTGATGTATGGTGAGTTGTTCATCAAATGGGGTGGAAACAACTTTAATGTGCTCATTGATGGAGAGATCTTGAACATTGTTTCAACAATTATGGCAGAAAGATTATGAATGTCTTCAACCATAGGGTTAAGTGATGTTGAAATTTCTTGAATTGGATCATTTTTTGGTGGATTTTGATCATGATTGAAAAGTGACTCTTGATGTATGTTGTTTTGATCTTCATATGAGATAAGAAAATCTTCAAGGTGCTCATTGATGGATAGATCTTGATCCTTGTTCTCAATAGTTGTGGTGGAGATATTTTCAATGCTATCAATAGTGATTATCTTTTGATCAATTAGGTCTTGGATGATTTTTTTGAGTTGAACACAATCTGATGTTGTATATCCCTTTATTCTATGATAATCACAAAGGTGCTTCTCATTATACCCTGGCGGTTTTATGTCTGGTTCTTGATAGTTCGCATAAGCGAGGATTTTGATGAGATTTTCTTGAACCAATTATTGCAGGACTAATTCAATTGGTCTCCCAAGTGGTGTCTATTTTCGCTTGTTACCTTCTGAGATTTGTGTCTTAAATTGAGCTTGTGATTGATTTTGGAGATGTGGTGATTGATCTTCGAGATGTGGGGGTTGGATTTGTTGATGTGGTCGATCTTGATATCTAACTTCTTAACATTGGAGATATTGTTCTTGATGTGGTTGTGGAAACAACTCAATGCTTTGATGACATGGTTCAATCAATGGTAGAGTACATTGATTTTTGAGTAAAATTGTCTCTTGTTTCAAGGCTTCAGTTAGTTTGTCAAGTGAAGCAATTTGGTCTAGTAAAACTTGGTCTTGATTTTGATCTTGGCACCCTTGATATAGTTGATTCAGATTTTGTTCAAGTGGATTTGGAATGTACACTTGTGTTGGCATGCGATCATGGAAAAATTGATTTTGGAAGGTGGTTTGACTTGGTTGATGTTTAGATTTGGATGATAGGTTGAAATTGAACATTGTTGTGGTTCAGAATTGCATTGCCTTGATTTAGGTAACTTTGATTTTGCATGGTGTTACCTTTACTTGGATCAATACATGGAGTTGTTATTATCGTGTTTAGAATTTGAACAATATTCATATGATTTGCAAACATATCCATCCCAAATTTTTCCAAGTTTGGATTCAAAATGTTCATGTTTTGTAAAGTTGTACTTGGTACATTCACATTTGGCATGTTGGGATTTGATGAGATGATGTTATTCATTTGAAGGCTCATGCATTAAGTGTTTGGTTGATAGATTTGTAGGTTTGTACTTGGATTTAAATCTACCATCGAGAAAGGTGTTCCAAAATTTTGACTAGGCATACTCACATTTGTACCATTGAGGTTTGTAGGAGATAATGATCCCATGTACAGATTGTATAAATGTGAGTTTTGAAAATCAATTGGCATTGTGAGGCTTTGATAATTTGGTCAGTTTAGATCGCTTATGATGTATGGATCAAGTTTATATTCCATGTTCTTCTTGTGTTTTGAATTTGTTGCAAAAGTGACCTCTAAGATGTTTAGGACCAATGATGAGATGAAGGATGAAAGAGGTGAATGATATGGGTGTTGATTTTTTAGGAACTTTGGATCAATGCTAGACTTTAGGATTTGATTTTGATTGGTTTTGATTGGATAGTGAACTTGTAAACCCTAAGATGTTGGATGTGATCTTTAGGATAAAATTGTTCAAAGGTGTGTTGTTTTAACTAGAGGTATGAGAAAGGATGCATCACATACTCCTAATTAAACAAGGTGATTTTGATTTGGTTTAAGGATGTACCCAAGTCTAGATAATGATGTTTTCCAAAGCTCTAAAGTTTCTTGTGGGATGGGATGATAAATGTTAGAAATGGATGAAATGCTTGATTTTGATCCTAAATGAACCTAAGAAGGACTTGTTTACAAGGTCAAGGTTTTGAAGAACATGCTTTTCCCTTCAAACCAAAAGATGAATGTTTGCTCAAAAGACCAGATACACAAGCACATGTCTGGGGTTCAATTGATTTCATCTTGATTAGTGAATTGCTTTTACCACAAACACTTTCTTGATTAGATTTTCAAACTAAACGTCCAATGTCCTAACTTATTTTTATCCCACAAAGTGCTATGTGGAATTCAAGGAAATCAAGGCAATGGTTACCTAATTTTTACCTTGGTAGAAGAAAATTAAGATGTAAACCCAATTACTTAGAAACCTCTAAGGACATAATCCCTAGGGTAAGCAATATTTCTTGGGTTTTGTCAAAGGTATTTTCTCTAACTAAAGGGTTTAAAATTTTGATGATGATGTTTAAGTGTTTGTTTCCAAATGTTTTCGAACAAGCAAAGTGTTTTGACTCACAAGCAATATAACATCCTAGCTCAATTGGTACATTTTTCTTGGTGGGCTTGCCTCATGCCCTCCGTAGTAGAAGAGATGACTTTACATGCAACTAAGGAAAGAGTATAAAAGTATGTTAAGAATGAAGTCTTAACCTCTATACTTTAACTAAGATAGGACATGGAAAGTAACTTCTTAGAATCTAAGTTCCAATGCACCACTTTGATAAACTCGTTGGATAGACTAGTTGGCTACTACAAAAAAGGTTCTTAATGACGGGACATCGAGGACATGGCACCTTGCAAGCGTCCAACAAGCCACTAAAGGCTTTAATCAATACTACTAGGGTCTCTTATCCTTTTTACAGTAGTACCCTGTTCTGAAAGACACTATATGGCTAAGGCCTACATACCATGAGGACTTGACACTTTAGTCTTATCCATTTATATACCGGTCCGAATGAAAAAATGGTTGGAGTCACCTTCGAGTTCTCCTTGCGGATGTGTCTCTTAGGTAGGCCCCTCTAAAGTTAAACAATAGAGATCAAGTACATTCGTAGTTCGATCGACCTTCATTTAGAAACAAAGGGAGAACACACGCGATATACCTAACTCACACTCACAAGCTTTGTTCAATTTTAGTTCCTAAAATGAAGTGTAGAGGTGATTATTTTATCTCAACCTAAGATAACAAAAAAGGCCTTTTGATTCTCAAGATTGCTATGAAGTGCGAGAGAAGCACATACGTCATTTTTGATGATGTTAGTTTAAGTAAGCAATCACAAAAGCAAAGTTGCACATGTTCATTTTAACCTTTCAAAGCAATTATAAGTTCATTTTAAAAGCACCAAAGGAATTGTGAGATTTGATTGTTCAATTGTTAACCTTAAACAAAATCTAGTAAATTGGCCTAAGGTTCTTTTTAATCCCTTTGTCTTGTTATTTTTAGAGCCCAAATTAAAATCTATTGAGTCCTAAAAGCTTGAAGGGATAAAATCCTTAGAAGTGGGATTATAATTGCTCCCCAAAGTGTTCAAAAACACTTGATACAATGATGTGATAATGATTTTTTCTTTGACTTCCATGCTCCATGATCCTTTAAAACCTACAATAAAAGCTCCAAATGTAAAATGAAATCAAGAAACAAGAAGATATGAGGGTTAGACCAAGTTTCATTATGATTTGACATTAGGTGAAAATTTTAAAATTTTAACTCTATCAAAGTTGATGATAACCTACACCATTGTATAGCTTATTAAATTTTACCCCATTTCAAAAAAAAAAATTGAAAAAGACCAAAAAATGACCAAGATATGGTCATTTTAAGTTTGCATGAAAAAGCAAGAAAATCAAGCAGTTTTGTTTGTGATGGTGGCTCTGTTTGATTTTGTAGCGGCGCTATATGGTGACGCTAGAGATTCAACAGTGCAGTTTGATTCCAGTGGTTTAGTTTGCAGTTTTGAGCATTTTTGTATGGCAATGCTGAACTGTGAGTGGTTATGTTTGTTGTAAACACCAAAAACATCAAAAACCACAATTTTCTCAAAAAACATGATTAGAATGTGAGATTTCCCTCCCTCTAGCGCAAAAATGTCGAACCCCAATCCAAATACCTGCAAAACAACATGAACAAACACATTAGAAGGTGAAATACAAGCAAGAATAACGATTCCCCATGAAATCCATTAGCATAGTTTCAAAATAGGAAAGAAGAATGAAGAACACAAATGAAATAGATTAAAATCTTATCAAAACAAGCAAACTCTTAATCCCATGGGGGAATTGGTGCCAATTTGAAGTGAAAATTGGCCCTTTCCCAACTCTTATGATGCAAGCTTGATGTGTGATGAAGAGTGATCCACTTTGTTGATGCTTGATGAGTGCTCCAATAGAAAAATCTGCATGACCTAGCTATGAACTCAATGATAATGGATAAAATTTGCTAATGATTTGAGCATAGTAAGTTTACTCAAATTGTGGATGATAGAGATGAAGGATGAACTCTTAATTTATAGATGAGATTGATTAGAGAAGAGGAAAAAGGTATGAATGTGGGAATAATCTTCAACAAATGAGAAGAAGCCACATGTCATCATGTGAAGGTTGAGGAATGAGCACATTTTGAAGAATGTGCAAAGAGGGGGAGATTCAAATTCAAAATATGGCTTGAAGGATGAGGTGAAAGGTGAAGCAAATGCACATGGCTCAAGAAAAGGACATGTAAGAGATTTTAAATGTTTTGTTGGAAGGGACAAGTCCTTTTGGGGGGAGATTTCAAATTTGAGGAATATTCCATCTTTGATACATTTTTTGAATGAAAATAGATGGTTTATAAATCAATTAAATTGATTTTCATGTGAAAGTTGCAAAATCTAGAGAATATGAGTGATTAAGATTAAATTAATTAGGATTTGATTAATTTAAGAGGAGATTAGATGATTTGACTATTTGATTTAAATTTGTGGGTTGAAATAAATAAAAAAAGAGATGAAAATGATTAAGACCCAGTTAAATAAATATTTTTATTTATTAACCAAAGGGGGTGACGTTAGATTAAATTAGATAAATGTTTGATTTATTTAATTTAATTAGATGAACTTTAGAGATTCAATCAAATAATACGGATTATTGAATTAAATAAAGATAGGAAGATGAAATGACCTAGCTAATTACATAGAGACAATGATTTAATTAAATCGAGGAATTTATTTAATTAAAAGGGAAATTATGATGAGTTTAATCAAATAAAGCTATTAAATTAAATGGTTAGACAGAGGGATAATTCAGGATGAAGCAATGTTAGTATATCAAGATTGAGTGTGCAATATCAATTTGTATATTTTCTATGTCTACAATTCCTTTCATCCATCTCGCATCTCAATCCAATCATCAATTCAATCTCGCACAAATCATCTCATCACATCCTTGGTCTTGTTCCTAGCCTTGCTACAAGCCTTGATCTCATCATCATCAAGATGTATCCTTCCCTCATCAAAAAAACTTTCATCATCATCATCATTGGGATATATCTTTCCCTATTCTCATGTTTCAAGATATCTCATTCCATCATCAACAACACTCTATCTGTCATCAACCCATTTTGGCTTGTAGCTCGATTGGGGCAACATCACATTTGTCCTGAAATCCATTTATGCTCCATCCCTCTCCTATTGGTTATCACCCTCTCTCACTCCATCCCTTTGCATCATCTTCTTCATATCCCCTTTCATCATCTCATCCATTTCGAGAGCACACCTATGTTCTCTTGAACCCACATGTCCTCTCAAGGGGGAATCTTTCATCCCTAATCTTCATCGTCACTCACATCATCTTTCCTCCTAGTCACTCCTTTGAATGATTGGGGCATCTTTTCCAATATAACCATCTTCTTTCAGGTTCTATGTTTTAATATTATTTGAAATGATGCTACTTCATAGCACCATCTCAAAGAGGGGAAAAATGTAGACACCTAAATTTAGACACTTATATTGGTCCAAATTTATCCCTTTTCATCTAATCATCCTCTTATTTGCATTAATTAGGTAATATTTCTATTATCTAATTAATATCCTTAAATTCCTCTAAACCCCTAAGATATTTAGTGAACAATTAAATACCTTACCCCTTTACTCCTCCTTTCATCAAATGAATTAAATAAATATGACATTTATTTAATTCATCACATGTCACATCACTTTCACTTAATCTTAATCAACCTCTTAATCTCTTCATTAGGGATGTGCACATGCCTAATCCTTGATTAGGATCATGTTCAACCACTAATTATCTTTTAATCACTAATTAGGTAATCTAATCAGCATCCTGTTCAACTCTCCCCATCCCCCAAGGAATTTTTCTTAACCACTAATTATCTTTTAATAACTGATTAGCTAATCTAATCAGCATCTTGTTCAACTTTCCCCATCCCCCAAGGAATTTTTAATTCATTTTTATTCATCCAAGGCTCCCCTCTTTCCCATGTGAATTTAAAATTCACATTTATTCCTCCTAGAATCCCCTTT
Source organism: Sequoia sempervirens (assembly GCA_007258455.2). NCBI lineage: Eukaryota > Viridiplantae > Streptophyta > Pinopsida > Cupressales > Cupressaceae > Sequoia > Sequoia sempervirens. The sequence continues at coordinate 28,362 of VDFB02066404.1, forward strand.
TCCCATGCATCTTCTAGAATCTTTGACTTGTCACATCAAGTCACATGTGGACAAGTACTTCCTTTTTTGGAACCTTGTCTTGTCCATGGGATTCTTCCAAGCATGTGAATTTTTAATTCACATTTATTTTTCCAACTACTTTCCTCTTCCCCATGGATATTTTTAAGGAGTACTAAAATTCCTCATGTCACTTTCCAACCATTTACGAACAATAACTTGCCTTTTAAGGAAATTATCTTATTTTCCAATATACTTTCAAGGTACATGTCCTTCTTCCACCTCACCTAAACCTCATCACATCCTTAGCCACTTCACCTTCCACATGTCAAGATGTGAGGGCTTGTGAGTCCTTAACTCACCATAGCCCTTCATCTTGGCCTTGGTGGTTTAATCTCCATTGTTGAATTCTCTAGAGAATTCAAATTCCTCTATAAATACCTCCTCTTTTCTCTCATTTAGGACCTTATGCATTTGATACCAAAATCTTGTCATTTTGTCATTTGAAACCATACTTAGCCAACTTGTATATTTTTCCTTCATCATAGCACTTGAATCCACCATTATCATACTTTCAAGCTCATATTGCATCTTTAATCTCATTTTCCATCCAAGGAGCATACACAACATTGAAGATCGAAGGGCCAACCAAGGAACAACTTGACAAGGTATAATCATTTCATTATATCTTCTTTGTTCAAGTTCAACATTTTTCCCAATCTTAAGGTGTTAGGTGTTCTTCATTGTTTCTTTCATTTTTTTTGTTGTTGCATGTTTAGGAACAAGGATTTTTACTTGATCACAATTAGTAGGCCAAAAAATACTCCTTTTAAGTTTCACCTAATGTGGCTTCGGGATGACCCTCTTCATGATCTCATGGCTCAATGGTGGTGTGATGGGGCCCCAACTTATGGTACAATTATGTATACCTTTGTTAAGATGTTACAGTTTGTCAAGTACCATATTAAAAATGGAACAAGTTGTGTTTTGGTAATCTCTTTTGTAGGAAAAGAGAAGCTCAAGAGTGCCTTTATGGTATTACTAGGAAAATTTGTGACTTTGGCTTCACGGAGGTATTGGGTGATGCTTTGTTTTGGGCCTTGAAGGCTCTTGAAGAATGGGAGCTTCGCGAGGAGATATTTTGGAAACAAAAGGCTTGGATTGACTGGCTACAAGAAGGGGATTACAATACAACTTTTTTCCATAAGTCATGCCAGGCTCATTGGCAGAAGAGTGTTATTTCTTCCTTGGTCAATTCTAAGGGTATCTGGTTGATTTCTCTTCATGCAATGTGTCACGAGGCATCTCAGTATTTTTATTCCCTCTATTTTGATGATGTGCCTCTTGCTCCTAGAGAAGAGGATCAAATTCTAGCTTGCATCCCTTCTTTGATTACTGCTATGATGAATGGATCTCTCACTCTAGGTGACGCTATTCAAACTCGAGGAGGTTGTTTTTGGGATGGCTAAGGGTAAGGCTCTTGGCCCAGATGGCTTTCCTATTGAGTTTTTTCAAGAGTTTTGGGATATCATCAAATTGGATTTGTTAGCAGTTGTTTAAGAATCTCATGATAGTCAGCAAATGCTCTAAGCCTTGAATTCCACCTTTCTGGTTCTTATCCCCAAAAAGGAGTGTGCTAATCAGCTATATTTCTTTACACCTATTGCTCTGTACAATGTTGTGTATAAAATTATCACTAAGTTGATTGCTGAAAGACTTAAAATTTGGCTTCCCTCCTTTATTTCTAATGAGCAAAGAGGCTTTGTGGCTGGTAGGAAAATTTTGGATGGCGTTGTTATTGCCTCTAAATCCATTCACTCTATGGTTGTTTCTAAGGAGAGATCTATGTTTATTAAATTGGATATGGCCAAATCTTATGACAGGGTGAAGTGGAGATTATTGTGTAAGATTCTCCTAGCCTTTGGCTTCAACTTGGAGTGGGTTAGTTGGGTTATAAGTTGGTGACTACAACTTCTTTCTCTGTCATGGTCAATGGTGATCCATCTCAAATATTTGGAGCTTCTAGTGGATTGCAGCAAGTTGATCCCCTTTCCCCCTCCTTATTTATCATTATGGTTGAGGGCCTTGGTAGGTTCCTTAAGTCCCAGGTTTCCCAAGGTTTGATTGGAGGGTGGAGTTGGGGTGTTGGATTACCTAAGCTTTCAAATTTGCAGTTTGTGGATGACACTTCACTTATTGGAGTTGCTCACATTCGAGAGGCTAAATTTATTAGGAATGCATTGGATGTCTATTTAGCTACATCGGGGAAGAATTTTAATGACCACAAGCCTTCTATCTACTTTTTCAATACCCCTAATCCTATTCAGAGAAGAATAGTCAATATTTTGCAGTTCTAAATTGGCTCTATCCCTTTCATTTATCTAGGGATTCCTCTAGCGGTTGATAGGTAGCTAAGACCCTTTTGGCAGGCCTTGTTGGATAAGTTGCGTCAGAAGGCTAATCATTGGACTCATCGGTGGCTTTCTATTGTTGCTCATGTTACTCTCGTCCATTCTATGATTGAAGCTCTTCCCGTTTATCAGGGTTTTGTTCAAGTTGATCCAATGTATTTCCTCAAGGAGTTTGATGCTTTATCTTGTCAATTCCTTTGGAGTGGTAATCTACTTTCTTTGAAATGGAGCTTGGTGAAGTGGTATGTTGTGTTTCGGCCTAAAGATGAGAGTGATCTTGGCCTTCGGTCTACGGTCTTGCATAGCCAGGATCTTGTAGCTAAGTTATACTAGAGGTGGTATACCAATAAACATCATTTGTGGGCTTGTATTCTCACTTATAAGTATTTAGGTTCCATTGATAGTTGGAATGTTCCTCGTTTTTAGTTGGAGGGAAAGGGTTTGATGATTTAGCATACTCTGAAAATGGGGGCTCAACTTATTAAGAAAGGGATTTTTTGGATTTGTAACAAAGGCTCAGAGGCTCTTTCTTGGATAGACTCTTGGGATGCTAATTCCCCTATTCTTTCTATGTATCCTCATTTATAGCTTCTTTACAACATCCTTATGGTTGTTGGTTGGACTATGATGGGGCATTATAAGTGTATCAAAATTTTTGAGTCGGTTATTGGTTATAGATGGAAGGATCCTGGTGAGTGGTCGCCTAGGGGCTCAAAAGATTCTTGGTAGGAGTTGGCTCATATTCTTGCCTCCCGAGAATGTAACTCCTTGGTTGGTCTGGATATTTTAGCTTGAGGGAGTGACTCTTCTAGAAGATACTCAGTTGTTATTGGTTACATGACGTTGGTCCATCAATTGTATGGGGGTGAAGAGTTTCCTTGGTGGAAGCATGTGGAATAGATTTTCTTGGCCGAAATGCAATTTTTTTCTATGGTTAGTGGTACAGAACCGATGTCTTACTTGGGATAATTTGAGCAAGCAATATTTTTGTGGGCCTTCTATGCGTGTTCTTTATTGTAATAATGAGGAATCTGCTTCCCATCTTTTCTTTCAGTGCTCTTTCTCTAAGAGGCTTTGACACTTTTGGTAGGATTGTTGGAAGTGTCCCTGTTGGCATGTTTCTTCTTTGGCTAAATTTTGGGACCATTGGGATCAGGCTCCAGTTCAAACCCTTTTTCTCTAGGTTTCTTGGTCTTTAGGGCCCTCTTTTATTATTTGGCATATCTGGATGGAGAGAAATCATCGGATTTTCTAGGATGCTAAGTTAGTTGTTCAACATGTGTGGTGGAAAATTCTCCATTCTATTTAGGAGATTATTTTGGCTAAGTGTGACTTTGATGGTGGCCCTGTTCCCAGAGAGATTGATATTTGTAATCGGTTTAATTTTCCTCTTCTAGGGAATGTTCCTATTCTTGGTAGGAAGATAGCTCCGCACCTTTTCATAAATAGGTGTCAACACCCTTTGCGAAAGATTTCAAGGGTAGGTCGTTGGCACCCTCCCCCTCTTGGTGTTTTCAATATCAATATGGATGGATCTTCTAGGGGTAACCCTCGGCATCTTGGTATTGGTGGTGTGGGACGTGATGGTTCTGGGCAAGTTCAGTTCCTTTTTTCTATCTACAAAGGTTTTCATACGAATAATTATATGGAGGCTCTTGCTATTTTGGTTGCGGTGGAGAATTGTTGTTCTCTTCATTGGCAAAGGATAGTGGTTGAATCTGACTCCTAGATTGTGGTTTCTTTTTTGAATCAACAACACTTGGATGGGGTCAATTGGCAGCTTCAAATGATCATTCGTCGTATTCATTTGTTTTGTGACTTTTTTGATTTAGTTACTTTCATTCATATTCCTAGGGAATGGAACGGGGTGGCTAACTATCTTGCCAAATGGGCTTCTAACTTTATGGAGGGCTATTTTATTGAGGATATGGGACAACTCTCTCTGGAGTTGTCTCACACTTTGGATCAACTTGTTGATCATTATAGATCTTTCTAGTTTTTATTTGTTGGGATGTTCGCCTTGTATTTTTTTTTGTTTAGAATAAATTTTTACCCCTCTTTATTGGAAAACTTAGGAGTTGATGTTTAATATTTAGTTTGATTATTATTATTAGATTGGACTAAATTTAGGACAAGTTGTCTCATTGCATGAGATTGAAACACTTATCACTATCTTGTTAATCCGCATGTAGGGTTTGTTTGTGCATTGCTTATGTAAGCCAACAAATTGTCTCATGTTGTAAATAGT